>JABFEW010000459.1:0-26091 GCA_013618405.1 Fusarium hainanense | reverse complement strand
ATTGAGAAGTCTTTGGCTAGCTACATGAAGAAGTAGTGGACTGTATGTGGAATTCTGGATAGATAATCGTGATATTGGTTACTCACTGGGTGAGATGAGATCTCGTGTGATGCTTCATTGGAGGACAGTCAAAGCAAGAACGTCCAACAATCCGCGTATGTGTAATTTAACGGGTAAGTGCCGCCGCTAAGTGAAATCCATTTGTAGTTAACGCCATGTCTAAGCGGCCTCGATGACACGTCAAAGTGGAACAAACGTCCCTAAACTCATAACATGCGGCGCTTGGAGAAGTCACTAGAGCCGCACCAGCCTCAATATTGAGCGCCATAAATACTACATATCCTTTCAGGTTAAGTGCGGTCCGCTCCAAATCTGACAGGTCCCAAGTTTCGGATTTGTCCTCAGCAGACTCGCCAGCTGAAGAGTCAGATGGTCAGCAGCTTACTGACAAGTATGCTTGAAGTAAGCGGCCATACAGGGGATGAACGCAGACATGTGCCGCTCAGCACAGCCATGGTTAACGCACAGATACAGTTTTTGGCCTCAGCTGAGACTCGAGGTCAGTGAAAGACTCAGTTGTGGCGGTCCGTAATATGGACCAGATGAGTTATAGTAATAGATAATCATGGGCTTAAGCTTTAAAGAACCAAATCACTCTGTTCCGTTCCATTCAATCCCTAGCGACTCAAGATGTAAGCTATTCTCACTGAGTACGCTCTAAAGATCCACCATCTAAAAGGCTAGAATACGTGTTCTAACCCAGACGAATTATATTCCGGAACAACATTCTCGACAGGACAAGCCCCCAAAGATCTACCAAACCTCCTCCTAACATCCCTCCACTCCTCGCCACCATCCTTTTGTCCAATAACACGATATCCTCTTCGCTCTCTACAGACCAAGACATTATTTTCAGCGTATCGATCCCCATGTGAAAGATCGCCCGCTACGATATACTCTAGCGAGGTAATTCCTTCTGGGCTGAAGATCCAGTCTGCGAGAAGGCGGAAGGATTGTTGGAGGGGCAGCGTCTGACCTTTAAAGACATCCTCACTTACATCTTCGCTTTGTGCAGTACGGTCGGTTCTGGTTAGGAGTCTGGTACCCACGGCTTCCGGGACCTGGCTTTTGTCGAAGATCCATGAAGCAGTGCAGTCTATGTTGACACCAGTGTGACGAATGTGAATAGCCTTAAGTGATCGTTTCGTCACAAAGGGAAGTAGAACGTCTTTCTGTTCGAGAGATCAGCCGACATAGCGAGGCTTCTGTTTTATGGCTTACCAGATACTTGGGCGCACACGTCAACCCAAAGAATTGCAAATCAAGTCGCTCAAGCGGGTTCGTCCCCGAATCTTCCCTGATCCGCCTCAATTCATACTCATCCATTCCAAGACCCATCAAATCACTCCCCATCCTCACACCAACCATCTCATCATCCCGATCCGTAACCCTCTGATGATGCACAAATCTCTTCAAACTCGCATGACCTGCAAGATGTTCCCAGAACTTGAGTACTGATGTAGGACCACAGTAGCTTATGTACAGCTCTTCAAGGCTGGTGAATGAGTCGAGAAAGGTTGTAATGATGGCTGTTTTTCGTATAGCTGTTTCGTGCGGTGTTTGGAGATGGAAGTCTAGGATCTCGAAGGATTTGAGGTGGAGGGGTGTTTGAGATTGAGTGAAAGTTGTGAGGAGGGTTGTCCAGTATGGACACATGTTTACTGTAAGGAATGTGAGGTTTGAGAAGTTGATGGATGCTGGTGGTACTGCCTTTCCGGTTATTTCGTCTTTGAGTGGTACTCTCGTGAGTTTCAAACTCTTCATCTTCGGATAGGATACCTCATTATCAGTATCCATCCCGAGTCCGAATATCTGTCGCGCCAACATCGTACTCGCAGGGACATTATCCCACTTCTCATCACCATCTTCCTGCCTGACAATTCTCATCTCTCTACTCTCCCACTGTCGAGACCAACATTGCAGATCAATCTCCAGCTCTTCCAAGTGATTTGCGTTCATCTGGACGAGGGTGGCGATGTTGCCGAAGTGGCATCCCATTGGAGCTTTCCAATTGAACCGTCGGATGTTTTTGAAAGCGGTGAGGTTTATGTCTGTGTTTCTACTCCAGCGGTTGAAGCGGCTGCAGAATGGGTCTGTCGTGAAGTTAAGAGCTTGGATGGAAGAATGTTTGAGCGATAGATGCTGGAGAACCTCTGATGGTATGCAGGCCCTATAATTCCAACTCACCAACCAGTCAGCACCCCTTTTGCAGGCCGGAAAGAACTTACCTGAATGTTTCGAGTTGACCCTCATCAAACCGTCTCAACAAAGCCAAAGCCCTCTGCATAAGACACTCATACTTGACCCTAACAAGCCTCCCCCTCTCCAACCCAAAACTATCACTCCTTCCCTCCCAAGTATCATTCAACTGCGGATCCTTATCCAACCAGTTCCCCATATATCCCAACCAATCGTGCGCATGCACACAATGCTTCGCATCGTCGACGTGAAAGTGAAGAGCTCGTGTGGATTGAAGACATTGTTGCGGTGGACCGGAGAGTGAAATAGAGTGACGATTGGTAGAAGATGGAGGGGAGATAGTTATGGAACGCCAGAGGGGATAGTGGGTTGTTTTATGGAGATATTTAGAGGTTTGGGAGAGAGATTTGAGGTCTTTGCCATGGAGCTGTCAATGTCAACCAACGTACCTAGCAAGATTCAAGATAGATTTTACCTTTTCGCAAATGCTCTCAATAATTTCTGGGGGTAGTAACATCAACATTTTAACAACTTACAATAAGAAAAGAGACGAGCATTCATCTTTCTAAAGATGGGGTCTACGGACTTCATATCTCACGAAATTCCTGACCACCTACATGGCTTGGCGTCATCAATGCCACTCGAAGCCCAAAGCGTAAGCACATTCTCATCTCAGAATTTAACCTCTTCATTTTCAGCACTTTAACTGGCTTGAACTGGTTATTTTGACGTCAATGGATGGTGGTATGACACTTGTCTGGATAATATTTTATAGCCGAGGGTGAATGACAGCGCCGCAAATGACCCCAAAAAGAATGAAAAGAAGGATGCATAATTAAGTCTGGAATGAGGAATAGAAAAAATGGATTGGGCAGGATAAAATGGTGAAAAATGCAAAAAGAAACAGCTCCCCGAAACCTGGATCGAACAAGTGACCTTTCGATGACATATAACAATTACAGTCGAACGCTCTTCCAGCTGAGCTATTCGGGGAGATCTCCGAAACGGAGGAATAGCTATTGGATGGGAGAGTGGGAAGAAATTACACCCTATATACCCCTGCTAGCTTTACACCCGATACCACAAGTGTCGCGTCCCTACTCCCGGGTATTTTTCGATCTCTACTCCAATTACTTTTGCTACCACGACGCCGGGAAACCATTGATTTCTTGATTTAGATATTCTTCTGACACTCGCATTCTTTTACTGTAATTAGATTTGGAAGTGGCCGGTAAATCGAGAAGTAAGAGTCTAAATAACTTGCACAACTAAAGCTGCAATCTTGTCTTGTAGCTAGCTATACGGAACATTATCCAAGGATGCTTAGTACAGGACGCGACACGCGACATGGGGTGTATCCGACGTCGGTCATTCGAATCCCGTTACATCTCATATTAACCCTACTAGAATCCATTGTTGGACAAACCGGGATCGTTTGTCGCAACTGGCGTGAACTCGAGCTTCTTAATTATCTCATCAGCTTCTTCAATTCTCGCCTTTGCTGCATCAATTGCCTTGCGCAGAGCCGCGATGTCGGAGTCCTGTCAAAAACCTATCAGCTCCGATTTCAACATTGCTAGAACGGACTCCAATTTTATACCTGTCCAGTGGGCTTGAAGCCTTCCTGTTGAGACTCTGTCGATTGAAAGCCAGTTTGTTGGAAACCTCCTTGTTGAAAGCCTCCGTCTTGGAAGCCAGTCTGTTGAAAGCCACCCTGTTGGAAACCGTTGTCCGACATTTTGAGTGAGGATGTTGTAAAGTAATGAACAGGTAGGTGTATAGAGAATATTCGTGGGTATAGCGGAAGTATTGTTTGTTGTTCAGTGCAGAGCTTGATGTAGATGTCAAGAACCTTACCAAGACCTGGGCCGAAGTAGACTTTTATATCAATGAACACAGAGAAACTCTAAAGATGACAGAATGTAAAACGACTGTCTCTCTACCTCGAGATCGAGTCACTTGGTACGTATCCTAGCGCGGATTTCTTTGAGCTTCGCGCGGAATGGATAGTCATTGTATGATCAGTGGTATCGGCAATGAATCACAAACTAGGATCCCTGTATTAGCGATGGCTCGTAAATAGAGCAATCTAGATCCCCAAGTTTTGTTGAGGTTATAATAGTTTCTTTTGTGGCTGGCTGATGAGGAGTCTGGTCTCAAGCACCGCTGAGCTTCCCAAGCTAAGGATCCCGATTAGGGAAAATATTGTTTCAAACCCCGCAGCCTAGATTCTGTTGCCGCGGGCCGTACGTGGGCGAACTAAACCCGAAGGAATAAAATGTTTCAGAACAGGTAGCCTCAACGGCTTAACCTCGTTCTAATAGAGTAAGGTGCGCGTTTACCGTCGGTGAATCCGCAACCCAATATGTGATTCAACATGGTCAATAAATTCAGCCAGCCCTGGCCTTGCCACTGTCCAGAATCGATAGAACCAGCTGATCGAGTGGTGTCTTAGAAAGGCCAGCGCTAGTATTTTCAATTTGACGGTAGCACGAGCTTGTGCCTCTCGACTTAATTGGTCGAGGAAATCGACGATGGTCTAAGTATCTCACCTGCATCAACCCAATACCAGTTCGTTTCTCCTCGCGCTAAGGCGCTTATATTGTTGAAGTCGGGGAATCCAGGCTTGGCAAACCATCCGGTTTAGCAACATTGGCGTCCTGACTACAGCTGAACAGACGGCACGGACGTCTTCGATAGCTCGTTCAGCCTTTCACTATTCGCACGATGGTTAGCCGACACCCATGCACCAGTCGATACTACAACGCATACCCGTCTTAGATGGTGCAACAGCATAGAAGTCAATATTAGCTAGTCTCTTTGATAAAGCCAGCCACGTACCACTGACGGCCATGGCTGCTAACCCCAATTTCAGTCACTCAATATTCTCTTCTCGAGTTAATGGGATTTTGAAGACTTCTACGAGCGCTCAGATGTTTCATCGAGATCATGGTCACGTTCTCACCGATCTGAAGCGGCGCTTCTTCTAGTCGTCCCACTGTTGCCTATGACAGAAGACAGTATACTCTCTGCAATCTAGCCTCGGCGATTATGCAATGAGTCTCAATCAACACCACACTAGAGTGAAACTTGCTATCTTCGTGATTCGCGGGTCATATGAGTAAAATATAAAGATACCGGACGGGACCCCCATAGCTCTGCTTTTGTTAAATATCACCCTTACTTGCTTCCACTCTCTCTTTTCCCAACAATTTTCTATACCTTTCTTATCTCTCTAACACTACTCGATATCCATCATGGCCTCTCAAGCTGTCCAAGATGTTGAGCGAGTCCAATCTCAGCAGCTGAGAAACCAGTATGGAGGGAAGCTATCTAACCAATTCGTTGATGAGCTCAAGTCTTCTACCATGTTCCAGTATGATTGGTCGGAGCTCGCCAGCGCTGCACCAACTGCTCTCGCCTTGATGGGATCTCTCTGTATCGCAGCTGCGGATCCCAAGGCTGATAAGATCTCCATGGCCAAGTCGATGCCTAGTGACGGATTCAAGCACATCCCCAACCGTGCTGGGCCAACTTTGAGAACTTGCTTAGTAGATGGTCAGTTCCAACACCAAGCTCAAGGAAGTTCGCTAACCTTATAGTCTGCAACAATGGTGGCCGAAATGCCTTCATTGTGGCTGGAGCAAACATGGACGCGCTCCAAATTTACAGCAAGCGTATTTGTGATGAACGGGTTAGTAAAGTGTCCGAAGACATATGTGGACACAAACTAATCCATCGGTTGAGTAGATCACTATGGTCTTCCAGCGCCTGGGCCCTTGTACTCGCGATGAGGACGCTCTTGAAGACTTCAACGACGCCCTGACCAGTTTCAACAATGACGCACAGAGATGCGCTAAACTCGCCACTGAAATCCGTGAAGCCTTCACAAAGTGGGGTCTCATGGTGGGAGAACTCCATGCATGCACTGAGACGGAGTCAGGTCATACCTCGATCCAGAAGGAAGCTACTCGAATCCAGGAGCAAACAACCAAGGTAGAGGAAAAATTCGCAGCACAGACCCAGGGCCAGGCCAAGGAACTAGTTCTGGCGGCTGCAAAGTCTCTCAAGAACGCCGAAGAGCGTCTTGATAAAGCAATCGACAAAGTCCCCGTCCCTTTGGAAAGCATGATTGGTGGTATTGTCTTAGGCTTTAACGCGTCGATTCCCCAGATTATGTCTAGTGTGGTGCCTCAAATGCTCGCTGTCAACGGTGCACGCAACGGCACGACCGCTGCCCAAACTGTCGCCAGCGACCCTGCTTACACCGCGGCAACTGGAATCCGCGAGTTTGTCAACTACCTATACGAGTACTTAGGCGGTGACTCTGGGAAGCCTGATTGGTCGAAGTTTGAAGGAGATGCCAACGCTGGTACTCAGGGAGTGGCTTATTTCTTGGGCACTATTCAATCGCAACAGTCTAACATCGAGATCACCAACACCGAACCTAATCAGAAACTCATGGGAGCTTATAAGAATTTGAAAACTGTAGGCCATCCCGAGTATGAGTGTCTTGTTATTATGCTAACGATTCTATAGGTGATCGAAGAGATTGGGCAATATCTCAAGGATCGGAACGACATGTCCGTTGACGCCAAGGTTCAATCATGGAAAGCCAGTGTCAAAGGCGCCAGAGACAATATTCTCTCACTCGCTGCGGCTGGAAACGTGGGAAGCTCCAGCAGTGTCTCCAATCCGTTTGCCAAGGTTCCGGCGACCACGCCTGACAACTCAGCCCGTGAGTAAACTGGTTTATAAAATCCACATAGAAACTCCTCTAACTTTGACTAGAAGTTGCTCAGCTGAACACCGCTTCACAGGCGGTTCAGATCGCTCAGAATGCCGCCGTCGCCAAGGAAGAGGCATACGATGCAGCTGTTGCTAAACATCAGAAGTCTGCCGCTGCCATGAGCAACATTCAGCAGAACCTCAAGCGACTTCAAGAACAAGGAAAGACTCTTGAAGAGATCAAGTCTGTTCTGCGAAGCTGCATCATCGTTTTAGTTGACCTGACGGCTCAGATCGGTAAGCTGGAGCAATTCTTCATCATGCTCACGACCGTGATCGACAACATTATCATGGTACGAGCCAATGACCTGAGTGGACGCCGTGCCTCGAGGAACGGAGTCGTCAAGTTCGACGATCTCGCCAAGACTATAATCTACACCTCCACACTGCAGTTGAAGGGTTACTTCTCCCTTCTGCACGATATCTCTGGCATGTATACTATGGTGGACAAGCATTATGTTCGCCAAGGTCTGGATCTTTGTGGTCAACTATCGAAGGGTGCTGCCTGGGGCGAGCCAAGCGATGCCATGCAGGCTCAACTCTCAAACTACATGGACAGAGCAGGCAATGGCATTAAGGACCTTGTTGCCAGCAAGCAGAAGGAGATTCTGGACAACCTCAAGGACCGTGCAAGGAAGGCTACAGAGACCTCACAAGCAGTTGAAGACATCATTACCAGGAGTGGATTGCCCGTGAGTAAGGACGCCAAAGCGGCAATTGAGTCTGGAGCTGCGGAGGCCAAGGAGGATGCTAAGCGCATGATTGACGCTCGACACAGTGAGACTGTGTCGGACAGTGAGAACAAGGACGCCAACAATTATTAGTTCAATTGAACCGAAGTCTCGGACATTCACTTAATCTTTTCTTATCATAAGGATCCCAAGTTAGAAAAGTTATCCTCTTTATTATGCCTAAACATTGAATCTCAACCGCTCCTTGGGTTTGAACTTCAATAGCACGCCCTTACAAGTAGACCCCTCTAAAATAGCGAAGTCATCGACTTCATAGGTGGCCCGGGGCAGTATGGTTCTCGCTAAAAGCCAGAGTGGGCGCTAAATAGGACAAGTAACCGCTGACTTGCGCCTGTAGCCCTCTATATTTACCCCATAACTCGCGTTTCTTTAGCGGGGTAGTTGGTGGATACCTAGAGCCTTACAGGGACACTGCTTTCTGAATAAATTAACAGCCTTTTGAAAAGTCGTAGAAATCTTTCAATTTACTATAACTCTACTCTGGAATATATTCTACATGCTACAACCTCAGTATTCCTTTTCTGTTTGCTAAACTATACTATTTTCTTATCTAATGTCACTTTATTACTTGAGATGTACACGCACGACAGGTGGACTGTAAACAGCCGATTGTCACTGCTAGTGTTAGCTGCTGCACACACCAATTTGCCATCACTAAATCACATATAGATTGATCAATTGAAGACAAACACCTGAACTTATTGCACTTGTCCAATTTGCTATTGCTATTATACATTTACTTATTACGTCTACAACACATTTCGAAGTCCCCTCTCGAGGAAAACACCAGCAACACCAGCCGTCAAAACACCAAGAGTCCAAGAGTTCCTGAACTCCTCAATCTTGGGCCAGAAGCTGTTCTTTTGCTCACGGTACTCGTTGAACTCTTCAGCCTTGACGGCATCATGCTTGGAGTATCGTTCAGCTTGACTCTCTTCGTTTTCCTTGTCGCCTCCGATGTAACGAAGGAAGATGTAGTTGGCGATGGGACCGAGGGCTGTGATGGGGTGCATAATGCCGGAGCCGAGAAGAAGGAGGGGGAAAGAGGCGTGGATGAGGGCGTCGCCGAGGTAGCTATATCTTGTTAGAGTGGGTTACTTGTAGTGAGAGGACATTACTTACTTGGGGTGTCGAACAATACTCCATACACCTGCCCGGTTAACACCCTGACCATCCCTCTTCTTAAAAGACTCAAGCTGGATATCAGCCAGCGTCTCAAGGGCAAATCCAGCAGAGAACAAAAACACAGCGAAATCATGGATATAAGACCCGTAGGAAACAACAGGAGAAGCTTGAGCACACTCATAAACCCGACGGAAAGGAATCGTGAATGGAAGAGCTATAATAGTCTGCGCAACAGCCTCTGGCAAGAAAGTCGTAAACAAAGCTTTATCCCAGAATCCAGGCTCAGTTTTCTTAGCCACATATCGAGGATCATCTTGACCACGCTGCAAGCTGCGAGACACGACGCGGGATGTAAGACGGACGCCCCAAGCTGTAGCACCGAGAAGAAGAAGCTTTTGGGAATAACCGAGAGAAGACCATGCTTCCGAAAGAGAAAGACCGTCGTTGATGACACGAGAACCGATTGCGCTCCACCAGGCGTTGAGAGTCACGCCTGATGCCCAGAGATAATCCTTTCCTTCTACACGGTTTGTGTATCGAGAAATACCATATGCCACAGTTGAAAGACCAGCGTGTAGCGTGAAGGAGGGAAGCACGGCATCGTGCAAGAGACCTAGAGTGCTGGTACGGAGGCCTTGGTACGGGGTGCGATTGAAGTGTGATCCAAACACATCCTGCTCAGCGCCTGATCCTCTGGGCAAGCCCGGCATGGAAGGAGCATGGCCAGCGAACCTGTTACCGTAGATATCTTGTTCAGCGCCCGATCCCTTGAATGATCCTCGGGGCAGTGAAGGTGAATGCCCTTCGAATTTACTGGCGTAGCGGTCTTGTTCCGCCCCCGAACCTGTGAATGTACCGCGGGGAATGGAGGGGGAGTGGCCAGCAAATTTATCGCCGTAGACTTCTTGTTCTGCCATTTTGATGTCCCATGAATGAATTGATGAGTATGGAGAGGAGAAGATGAATTGTTATGGGTTGGAAGATGTCATGATATACTCGGTGGACAAAGTGGAGGTTCGTAAATATTGCGTCATTGGTTATATCATTATTGCATCGACTACGCGTTACGTGAGGAGTGATTACTAAGAGTTTTTACAGCAAGGTGAAGGTTGTGGATTTGTTTTCAATTGACTTTATTTTCATGGCTACTTTTGGCAGTTGTTTCCCACATGGTGAAGATGCATGTTTGACAGGTATCGGCTCGGGATTTGCTGGGCAGATAGATAAGATCGGGATGGATCTTGAGTGGTAAGGCTAGCCTTAATCGTCGCGTCTGACAAGCTAGCCAGGGTCACGGCTAGCAGGTGAAGCTCCTGTGGGTAGCTTGGCGACCTTACATCATGTCGTGACAGCCTAAGTCCAATTCTTACAACTGTGAAGAAAGGTGGAATAATCACGTATAGGTACCGACATCGAGTGGTCTGCGTTGAGACGCGATAGCCCCGTCGTCTGTGCTCCAATCAGCTACCTGACGCTGTTTTGAGGACTTTATCAATTGTTATCCAATTCTAAGTTCCGCAGGGACGCGTCGCGAGTATGTATTCTCATCGTCTCGTCTACCAGTCACTGTGGGATCGCAGCACGGCGTGTCTGGCTCGGCAGGGCCACATGAAGCCGGTGATGCGAGGGTTGGACTCTTGCACAAGGATGGCTTTGTCGCATGAGCCTTCACTGGAACTGGTCAGAGGGAAGCCATTTACCTGGTGCTACCGAGCACCTAGCCCCGAATCGTGAGCTACGGGTAGCCGACTCGAAGCCGGCATTCTAGTGCTTCCATAGGCAAGCCACCGGAATTATGTATGCCGGCCAAAAGAGCCCGATTTTTAGCGTGTTCTTCCCCTCAAACATGTCGCGTCTCGTGGCGCTTGTAGGGCCGGCATTTCGGGGCAGCAAATACCGAGGCGAGTCAGATGCGCGCGATCTGGAGGGCGCCGAATGTACATACGGCAGTGACGAAATCGTCTGTCACCAGCAGTCTTGCAAAGTAAGTTCTGGCTAAAGTTTCTCTGTTAGCGACAGCGACAGTGCAAGCCGTGACTTGATTCATGTAATTGCCATGATGCGACGCGCGGGGAGTCGAATGGTGCTTGCCGGACGTTCTTCCAGCCACGACTATAGTGCTCGTATCGACATGAAGTTATCGGAAAGGTAAAGAGACTAGAGTTGGTAGTTTCGGGAACTGGCTTCGAGTCGGGTAATTGCGTAGGTGGCTGTCATAGACTGTGTAATGCGACGCGTTGTGTCATTAATCGGTTGTCGCCGGGTTGAGTTGGTACGGTTGAAAAACTTGACGTGCCTCCAAGATATCTAGAGAACACAAAAGATTTGCAAAAAGTGAAATAACAACACAGGAGTCAATTGAATACATAGAATTGAGAGTGATTGAACAAGAGGGGATCTGATGGAACGCAGGGAAACGTGAAAATGCCCAGACACGGTTGCACTTCAGGGTAGCAACACCAAGCCGATCAATCTGCACCAAGACTCCAAGACAGTCCAGATTCCACACAGAATCAATCCAGACGACACTAAAAAAGGTGAAATCTCACTAATGCAACAGTCACACGTGGTACGAGCCTGATCACGAACAATTCCTGGGGGACAACCCTACCCGCTCTTCTAGCAGTGGAACACTACCCCATCCTCTCATCCAAAACTCAACGGCTAGACCGCTGAACGATCATCCTGTCAGCATCTAGCGTATTTCGACCAAGGCATTTACCCGGCTCTCTGGTTGACAGTCCAGTTGACACGTCCAAACGCTCCTATCAGATCACCGTCGCCTCAAACGACACGCGAATATGAATTCTGGACACATGGGAATAATGGAAAGGGCATGTTTGAATTAACTGTAGAGGGATCAACGGCAAGGAATGCCGGTAGCGGGCAAAGACCCGATTGGTGCATTAATCCGTGCCGCTAATTTAAGCGGAGAGACAAACAATTGGAGCGGCTTTGAAGAATTCATGTTACAGATTTTGGTCTGGGCTCTTCTCTCTCTCCAACCAACATGTCCCCTCACCAACCAACTGCTCTCTCCCGCTCTTTTATGTGACCAGGGATGCTGTTGGTCTCACGTGGGTCTACCTGAAAAATGGGGTGACAAGAGGTTTCTGTTGGACCATGGGGTTCAACCCTCCAATTTTGCGCCCGTTTAACCGTTGATGATCAATTGGTTCGCCTCTCCGCTCTTTCTTCCCCAGCTTCTCCAGAAGTTTGTTGATAACCGTATACACTGGACCGACCCAATTTACCCCGACATTCCATTTCACTCAATCTGGGCCTGGGTAATGCCGAGATAACCGAGTCATATGACCTCTCCGCGTTTTAGTTACCATGGCAGTGAGTTACCGAGCCGATGCCTTGCCCATGTCCCGCTTCCCTCTCGGCCTTGAATACCACGAGATCACAACAATTGGAGAAGCTAAACGGGGAAATCATGACCGATCAGGATGCATCCGACCAAGAGCGGGCATTGACCCCGACCGGAGTCGCGCCGTAGTGGTGTGCTTGATCCGGGGCTTCATCTGCGGGGGAACAACCTCTCGAGGGGAACACAGGCCTCTAATTCGTTGGTCTCTTCACTGTTGGTTAGACACCTTTCTTTCTATAGGTGCGTCTAACACTGAATGCCCCGAGGGAACCTTACCCCAGATGCCTAAATCAAACCGCTCTAGCATACCCCAGTTTGCTAATCCCAGTTCAGCTAGTAACCCTTAACTTTTACCCCAGTCTGTAACAAAATGTTACGTCTCATTCATCCGGGCTTAGTGGTACTTATGTTTTTCTTTTGCTCTCATGCCAGGATCCGCGTTGCATGGAGGGACTCTTATAAATTGTCTTGAGCTCCCACAGTTGCATTTCCCTTTTCACGTCTGTCCCTCTCATCCTCAATTCTCTCATTGAGCGTCCTTCATCATGAGTAACCCCATGGACAACAAGGCTGGCATCTCAGAGGCCAAGGCCGACGAGGCCCACATCGATCACGCCTACGATGTCGAGGCCAAGAAGGAGATGAACGTCGATATGCAGGGTGCTATCGACGCCGAGAACTTGGAGCATAGCATGACTGTTCTCGAGGCTGTTCGAGCTTACCCTGCTGCCTCTCTCTGGGCTTTCAACATGTCTTGCACAATTGTGAGTCCCCCCAACTCAATTCTCACTATACCTGAACAAGTATTGACTTTTGCAGATCATGGAAGCTTACTGTGTCTTCCTCATCGGTAACTTCATCGCCCTCCCCGCTTTCGCCGACAGATACGGTATCTGGAGTACAGAAAAGGAGAAATATGTCATCGAAACATCCTGGCAATCCGCCCTCCAGGTCGGTGGTCCCGTCGGCGCTCTCATCGGTGTCACCATCGCCGGTCCCATTACTTCTCGCGTCGGATACCGCTGGGCTACCATCGGCGGTCTCATGCTCCTCAACGCCTTCATCTTCATCTTCTACTTCGCCGACTCCTTGCCCGTCATGCTGGTCGCTCAGCTCCTCGAGGGCATCCCCTGGGGTATCTTCATCGCCAACTCGCCCGCCTACTGTTCCGAGATTGTGCCCCTGCAGCTCCGTGCCCCCGCTACACAGATGCTTCAGATGTTCTGGGCCATCGGTGCTATCATCGTCGGTGCTGTGGCGTTCCACTACAATGAGCTTCATGAGCAGGCTGCTTTCCGAGTTCCTATCGCTCTGCAGTGGATGTTTCCTACTCCCCTCGCCATCCTCATCTTCCTCTCTCCCGAGTCTCCCTGGTGGTTGGTCCGCAAGGGCCGTCTCGAGGATGCTGCCAAGGCTGTCCGCCGTCTTGGACGATCTACACAGGTTGACAATGCGCACGAGGCTATTGCCATGATGAAGCGTACTATTGACCTCGAAAAGACCATCAAGGAGCCTAGCATTTTGGAACTCTTCCGTGGCACTGATCTGTACCGAACTGCCATTGTGTGCTGCGTTTACGCTGCCCAGAACTTGACTGGTAACCTGATTGCCAACCAGGCCGTCTTTTTCTTCGAGCAGGCCGGTATGCCCACAAAGACTGCTTTCGCCATGGGTCTCATCACATCCGCTCTCCAGACTGTGTTTGTCATGCTTTCTTGGATCTTGACTTCTTACTTTGGTCGCCGTAGCATTTACCTCTGGGGTTCTCTTGGAAACACTGTTCTGCTTGTTGCTCTTGGTATTGCCGCTACTGTTGGTGATGTCAAGTCCACCATCAACTCCAACACCCAGGCTGCTCTCGGTCTTATCGTCTCCGTCCTCTTCACCCTTGGACCTGCCCCCGCTTCTTGGGTCATCATTGGAGAGACCTCCTCCATTCGTCTTCGACCTCTTACCACTGGTATCGGACGTGGATGTTACTACCTGGTCAACATTCCCTGTATCTTCCTCTCCAGTTGGATGCTTAACCCCACCGTAAGTCACTTCACTCAGCCTCTCATCTCGCATATACTAACTGTCATTCTAGGGTGCCAACCTCGGTGGAAAGTGTGGTTACGTTTGGGCCGGTACCGGTGCCTTCTGTCTGGCCATGGCCTACATCTGGCTTCCTGAGATGAAGAACCGATCTTACCGAGAAATCGACATTCTCTTCAAGCGCAAGGTTCCTGCCCGCCAGTGGAAGAAGACCGTTGTCGATGTCCACGACAACGAGTAAATGTTGTTTTTATGCTATCGAAGAAAGAGCTCAGCTGCTCCTGGCGAAGGCTGGGTTTTGGTTCCCTCTTTATTTAAGCGGCTGGATTGCATGGGGTGGTTTTGTAAATTGACCTATGTAGTCTAGTGATGAGACAAGCTTGACTTGCCATGTTGCCAATAGGCTTTAGGACTATTTAATTCATGTTACCAAACTATCTTATATGAGAGCTGTGATGATCATGATATAAGTGATATTATTAATGAGTTCGTAATCTATTTCAGATCTGGGTATCATCTTCCTCTATGACTTTAACAACTTTCTATCAACCCAATTCAATCTTTTAAAGGCGGCCAAATGCTCTTTTATCGAAGCACTATCCTCAGTCTCACCCCCGGTATCCATCTTTGATCTTATCTTTCCCACGAGTAAATCTCGAGCAATCTTGGGTGAGATTAGAGATAATTCCTCGTCTAGTTTCGCTTGACTGATAACCATGCCGTTGCAGAGTTCCTTGACAAGACTGTCAACTAAATGTTGACAGTTATTTGATAGTAATGAGTATCGAGGGTTTTCTCCAATATGCCGATGACCTGTAGTTATTAGTATGAATGAGATTAGTGAGAGTGTGGGTTGACTTACCAATCTCTTGAATCTCATCATGAGTCTTTGTCGTCTCACCAATATAATAACAAGAACTCCACGTCTTGATAAACTCCTCCTCAATAACATTAAACCTAAAATAGTTCTTGCCCAGCATCGTCAACTCGAGCCGATCGCTCATGAGATCATAACAATAACACTCCCCCAAAGCCCGATCAATCACACAAACAGCCCAATGACTAACGCTATTCAAACTCATGCCCACGTGTTTCGCAAGCAGTTTATAACTTGATTGCGAAACTTCAACGAATCCGAACGAAATGGGCGTTGTGATGAGAAAGACGGCGCGGTTGCGCTCGTAGGGATTGCAGACTAATGGTGCCATTTCTTGGGATGATGTGCCGGTTATCTTGGTGGAGATTAGAGAGAGGAGTTCATTGCGCTTGCGAATTTCTTCGGCGTGGGCGGCAAGCCACGCTTCTTCTGCTTGACGCCTTTTTCTATCTTCCCTGACGATAATGAGTTACTGTATTATTTATTGGGATGGATGGAGGTACCATTTTTTGGAAAAGTTTTGGTAGACCGCCTCGCCTCTTGAAGCGAGTTTATCGCTTGCTATAACGAGCCTATCGGCATGGTACGCCAGCTTGGTGAGGGCATCGAGTCCCATTTTTGCTATAATAGAATCATCACTTTATGATACCCTGTCCAGATGTTGAGAGCGTGGAAAAGTGATGATGTAGGAGGAATAAAAGGACTAGTGAGGCGGAGATGGGAGATAATCCTGTACAGCCACGCGGACACGCCGGAAGGGGAGATCCACTACCAACGCTTGGCAAGACAATGCGCCTCCTTTTCTTACGCGTGACATTAAAAATGACTGACATGAACGAGCCTATAGGGCTGGCAATAATCCGATGATGACGTCGATAATTGATACGGCTTCTAAATTGACACTATAAATACCCTTCTATTCCCGTGTTATTCCAACAACAGTGGTATGGCGCGCTGAGTGTCGCCTTGGATAAAAGTACTCAGACCTTGATCTTCTTGCTCCCACGGAACCATGGCTTCAGCGCCAAGACCAACACGGATTAACTTTACCGTTCCTCCACTTCTAGCGACAAGATCTTCATTCGGCCATCTTAATACACCTGGGGTATTCATCCCAACACCAAGCTCAAGAATCACCAACTTCTTTTTTTCCCGCAGAACTCGAGATTTCCAAGCTTTCCATTGTGTTTCGCCGGTTTTGTATGGTGTTGGATTGAACCATGATCCTGCGCGGACGCAAATACCCATCTTAGAGCCGCAGAATTGACAGAGTGGGATTTTACTTGAGTCTATCAATCTTTGAGTGACTGGGTCGATGAATGGCAGTGCGGCAGCGACTAGAGGTGCAGAAGGTACCGTGGCATCAGTTCTGCAGTTGTTCAGGCATTGCAAATACGCATACGATCCCTGAGGTGTAGAGAGTTGGGACTCTGACCATCCATTCGCAAGGAACAAGCCATCAGCATTCGAGGTCCTAACAAAAGCATCTTGTCCAAATCCTTTCAACCAGGGAACCAGAGTCTGATAGGTAGGTGTGTTTGACCAATTCGCTATCATGTTCAGATGTGTAAAGTAATAGCCCCAGCGATACTCTTCTGACGGCCAACCATCGTATCCAAACACGCTGTACAGCGATGTGAGACCGAATTTGAGAAAGCCTGGGAAGTGTTGTTTGAAGAGAGACCTGGAGTGGTAGTCTAGACCGTCTCCTGCTGAGAGACCTGCGCCGGCTGTTACGAGGACGGCGTCTGCTGAACGGAGCCAGTCGCAGGCGAGAGAGATTGAGCTTGATGGCGGGACTGTAATAGCCGGTGAGATCGTTGTCGGCGAGGGACCAAGAAGTGCCATGTAGATGTTGGTGTCAGATTCTGTAAACGTGTTGAAGACAATGTCTGTGATCGTGCTGTCGGGGTGACTTTGCAGCCACGAGATAACAGTCGACACAGCAATTTCAGCAGCCTCATCAGCCGGAAACGCAAATAGACCCGTGGAAATACAACACAGAGCAACACTCTTCTTTCCGTCTTCGCCAACCGGCAATCCTTCCACAGCCTCAAGAATATTCTCATAGCACTTCTTGAGCTGAGCTCTCTGAGCTACTGTAGGTGACGCGCCGCGCTTCAGTTGTGGCCCAACAGTATGTATGACCGACGAGGCATAAAGCGCATGCCCACCCGTAACAAGAACATCACCAGGTTCAAGGTCCTTTTGCCGATCTTGCATCAGCCAGAAACATTCTTCTCTGAGATGAGGGCCAGCTTCTGAGTGAATGATATTATCGATGCAGCGATGCGTAGGTTGGAAGCAGCCCAGGCCTTGACTGTTGGCTGCATTCGTGATGGCAGTTACATTTGTTAGGGTGGTGATGTCGCCTCTCCAGAGATGAATATTTGTTTGTCGAGATGCGTTATGACTGATTGTTCGGGATGGGGTGAGGGATGTTAGGGAAGTAAGGACCTTGTGGTCCCTCATGCGACCGAGGATGCATTCGATGTTTTGAAGGATGTTTTCTGGGAGAAGTGGCACTGGTGCTCGTACACAGAGAGATTCCTTGAGAAGAGCCAGTTTGGTAGCTGTTTCGAGGTGATTTAGATGATTCCTGTAATGCTGCAAATTCTCGACTGGTACAAGAGAGCTCGACTTGGTATCTATCATATCATCGATGAGATACGAGAGTGTGTCGTCTAACATTGTGGCGGTTGTTGTCTTGTCTAGCATGTTGGGTTGCGAGGCAGATGTTGTTGAGAGTGGTAACCAGATAGTAGATATGCTGGAATGAGATAAAGAAAAAAATGAGAAGATGACGGTGGAAGAATGATTATATAAAAGTTTGTAGTATTAATTAATGTCAAATTTGCGCCTTTGTGAAATCCATCATGTCTCCATCCCACTCGGCTCAGGTGGGATATATCCGAGCGGGATGGTTTTACTCATCAAACACCAAAGCTCACTGGCACAAACTCAGCCTCATCACGGATCCCAGTACAAAAATAAGCAAGGCAAGAATAATCATACAATCGTGATCCAATTCTGTTAGGTAATCCTCGCAGTTTGACAGCCATGCCAGACTCTAGTAAGCGTATCGTGTAGCACCTGTGTTTCCTTCCCGATCAAGCTTCTTGTTACTTTTAACAAGCCAGATCTTCATAGCCCAAACACCCGCAATACACATCGTCGCAAACCCAGCATTGCTAGCCATTCCAATTAAATATCGTGGGCCGTCAGACTTGGGGTAAAGATACGCAGTGTAGATGTACGATGCGTTGGCAATAACGTTGACGATTGACAAGCTGACCGACTTCTTCTCAGCCGTCGACCCAAGAGTTGCGGAAACCCAGCCAAGGATCATTGAATTGACTGCATACGCGCCACTGGCAAATAAGAAGCATGCAATGTATCGGGCTGGCGTGTTGAGCGTGACGCAGGAGATGACGTATCCGACGAGTGCCATTCCCATACAGGCCGTGATATGCCATGTTCGCTCGTTGAAGCGCCCGGATGACCATCCTGCGAGGTATCCGAAGAAACCGGACACAAGGTAGGGCGGGCAAGTAAGAACAAGAGTGATAGTGCTGTTGAAGCCGAGGGAGCCGACGACAGTAGGGAAGAAGTTGTTGAATGAACAAGCGGAAAGATGCATGTTCTGGATAAAGCAGAACAGCCACAGGCGAGGATCACGAATGGCTTGGAAGAACCCAGCTCGAGCTCCCTTGCTCTCCTCCAGACCAACAGTATCGCGCAGCATTCTATCATGCGCAAGCTGTCGTTCTTCTTCCGTCAACCATCGAGTCGTCAAGGGACTGTCAGCCAGAGTGAAGATTCCGATGATACCGACAGCAAAAGTCAAGACGCCTTCAATGATAAAGAGCCACTGCCAGCCTTTAAGCCCGTGGTGTCCATCAATCGTGCCGAATGTTGCCGCGGCGATCAAACCCGAAAAGGACGTCGCAAAGATGTTTCCAGAGTATAGAATCGATAGTCGCATAGCAATTTCCTTTCTCGTATAGAAGATTGCTAGTAGATATAGGGCTCCGGGATAGAAGGGGGCTTCAGCGACACCGAGGAAGAAGCGAACGATGACGAGACCTTTGTAGTCTTTGACAAGGGCGGTGCAGGCTGATACGATGGCCCAGCCCATCATGCAAATCGACATGTATAGGGAGGGACGGACACGTTTCGACGAGATGAGCATGTTGGATGGGATCTGCATGAGTAAGTAGCTTTCTCAGAAGTTAGCATCTTGGCATGACAAGGAGAAGGCATTCATCATACCCGACGAAAAGAATAGAGATACACGTATTGTACTGTGTTCCCTTGAGACCAAGATGATCTTCAAGCCCGTTCAATCGTGCCTGGGCAATAGCATTTCGATCAAGCTACCAACATCAGCACAGTCTCCCAACAGTTGTAATCGAACTCACGTAGTTGAGGAAGTACATTGCCCACAGAGTTGGCATGATGCGAAAGTCCAACTTGCGAACGAGTCGAATCTCAGCTGGATCCGTTTTCTTCACCGCACCAGAGTAATCAGCCTCTGGGTCGACGAGTTTTCCGGGCTTCTCAGCGACAGACATTTCGACCTGTTCGTCTTGCTCGATGCTTCCACGCTTGGAATGGGCAGTCATGATGAGGTGTCAAGAAGTTGAAGAGATGAGATGATTCTGAAGAAGCCAAGACTAGAGCGAGTGGTATGGCATGTTATATAGCCAAGTCTCGTGGCTAGGAGAAGGGGTTATCTACTTGTGATTTCCTGGGGCCCCGGATTCCCCAGATCAGCATTTGCTACGTCCATCCAATCCAGACCTCGACGCCTCATACTCTGGTGAGTTAGTGGCGGAGGAAGAAAAGGCCGCTGTTGAAATGCGGGGGAGGAACATGGTTGAGACGCTTGCAATTGCTTGATTGAGTTAAAAGGCTTTGGAGAACCTTGATTGTTCGTTTTTATGGCTTTCTGCTTGTATTTCTATTTGTAAGTAGACTGATCTCGTTTGTCGGAGGAATAAATGTCCACGGAGATTGTATCGTCCGCCATTCGAAAATCGACCCTCATGATAGCAATTGCAGACATAAGTACTGGTGATATTGGTTATAAACACGGACTTTATATAAAGCGACCACAGTTTAACCAACTGATTTATATCACTGGACTGCTGAGTATTGGTCATGGCTACACGTGCAAGGGTTCAATCACGCGTCAACATAACGAAAGCCATTAGTTTCAGTCACGGGAAACACTATCTATCTATCCATTCTAGTTCTAGATGTAAGCCTGTGGTATTCTTTACGCGCTTTTCTCTATCTCTCTGCAATTCATTATATCTCTACAAATACCTTTGGTTTTGGTGCCTCCATACAAGCTTGAATGGGACCTGCAATAAGTTTGGAGAGCCAGGTGCCTTGAAGAAAGGGTTTAACTAAGACAAGGGCGCCATGAAGATTAGAATACTCTTCACCGGGCTATAGTGCCGTAAGTTTGCATAAACAGTTTTGTCAATAAGCTTCTGTGTCCCGGTTATTTTGTCTTTGAATTGAACGCGTATTATTCTGTGCTTGAAGCCTCATATCCAAGGCATCAATTTGTCCACGTCGAGACGCGTATATTTTCCTCCGAAGTCAAAACAGTGATCTCCCAAGATAAATTTCTTCAAAATGAGCTGCCCCGGGGATACACCAGTTAGATCAGCCGACGGCCGTTTATTCTGTGGTGCTCATGGCCTCGTCGTCTGCGGGCGCTGCGGCGTCGACTACAGTAACGTGGATGACGTGATTGTCGACTCAATCGAAGAACACGAAGACGATGCCACCGCGCTGGCGCTCTAGACAGCGAGAGACTCGATCCCATCCGCCACATGGAAATATCTATAGGCAGAGGATCAGTCCTGCCAACAGTCTTTGTACCGCCCCCTTCGGCAACTCCCCAAAGCCTGTTTCCTGCAAGCAAAGCTCACCCACCTGCCACACGATTTATTCACGTGGACGATCCAAAGTCATTCCTTATCTACACTAGCGGTGCATGCTCTGGAAAGGTACCAGCTGAGCTGAAGGGAGGATGGGCTTTTGTCTTCGGGCCTCGAGAGCCAAACACTATCTCAAGTGTAAGGGAACGTCTGGAATACGAGGGTCCATTGGGCAATCTTGTCCAGCCGGAAAGCAACAGAGCTGAGCTTCGAGCCATCATCGGCGCTCTCCGGTACAGAAACTGGGCCAGTGAAGGTTTTACTACTCTTGTTCTGGCAACTACCTCAGATTATATCGTTAGAGGTGCAACAGAGTGGATTCGAGCATGGTTGCAGAGAGGCTGGAGTAAAGGTAACGGAGAGCTTGTAAGCAATATGGATATGTGGCAAGTCTTTCTGGGGGAGGTAGAGCGTTGGCATGAGTATGCTGTGAAGATCCAGCTTTGGAAGATTCCACGGAAGTGCAATACTGAAACGCATCAGTTGGCGAAAGAGGGTGCTCAGCTTGGTGGAGAATTTAGCTATAACGACAGGCTTGATATCACCCATGGATAGTATGAGCGAGCGCTGAAACTTCGAACATAGTAGTATTTACTGCTTTGCTAGTCTAAAGCTATACTGATGGGGTCTTTGTCTTCCTTCGCACTATCACAAGCTGGCCCATCTCACCCCAAAAGGTGCTTGGGGGTTCTGTGAGAGAATTCTCATATGCCTCGATCTGGGGTCTTTCCCAAATAAGGTCAACCTCATTGGGTCTGATATAGCGAGTTTTCCGAATCAACTTCCAACTTCCATAAGTCAGTATAGCAAGAAGCTGCATGACATAGTTCTGGAAGAAGACTGCGGTGCTCCACTCGGGGCGAAAGGCATAATATCCATATGTTAAAACAATGATGCTCTGAATAGCCAAGGCAATGTATGCGCCATACGGTTGAAAATAACCATAATAAGGCCGAGTTTTGCGGTCAACGCCTTGCGCCTCGCACGCCTTATAGTAGTTGATGAATGTGACGGAAATAACAATGAAGTTAATGATGGCACCTCCCGTTACAATACTGACCAGCCAGCCCAGTACCTCGGCTGAACCATTGGCACATTGAAGAAAGGAAAGTGCTGAGAATAGCATAGTAATACAGAAACACCAAACCGGGATGCCGCGAGAGTTGCAATACTGCAAAACACGAGGAGCTCGGCCTTCAATGGCTAGCGCATGTAACGCTCGAGTGGCGGCATAGGTATACGTATTTCCGGCAGAAAAGATCGAGGTCATGATTAAGAAATTGACCAAATGGGGCAAACCACTGATTCCGAGGTTTTCCATAGCTATAACATAAGGAGACGAGGCTGCATTACCACTGTCGCCTCCACCTCCGAAATAGATGTCCGTCAGAATAGGATCGTCGTGAGCACAGACGATACCGACAGTCAGGGCGCCAAAGATAAAGAAGATGCAAAACCGATAGTAAACCGTCTTGAAGGCGTTTTTAATATAGATGCTTGGTCGTTGAGCTTCCGCAGCTACCATGGAGATATACTCGGGTCCGACAACAGTAAAGGAGGCGGTAAACAAGGCGGCAAGAAATCCTTCGAAGTGGCCCAATGATCCAGTGCCCAAGTACTCCAGGAAAGAGCCGCTAGAGAAGTGTCGGAAACCATAGGCATTATGAGCAGGATTACCTCCACACATCGTAACAAAGGTGAATGCGAAAAGCAGCATGATTAAGATTAGTTTACCGCCAGAAAGCCAGAATTCGGCCTCGCCGTAGAACCCCACAGCTAGGATATTAACCAACCTAAAATCATTGTTAGTTACATCAAACCATTCGACAGAAGACGTAAGACAAACGCATAAGCAATGATAACTCCAATGCAGACTCCAGCTGTAGGCCCCGGCTCTAGTATACTAGGATTCCAAAAAGAGATGACCGAGGTTAAAGCAACAATTTCGAATGGGATAATAAGAGCCTCATAGAGAAAGAAGTTCCAACCCGCCATAAAGCCAAATGCATCATCGACCCAATATCCAGCTAGACGAATAAAGCCACCAGCGACAGGCATATATGTATTCATCTCAGCAATCGAGTTATTTACGAGAGCTAGAACACATGAATAAAAGGTAAAGGCCAGCAAGAGATTACCAGCACCACCTCTGGCCAGAGCGCCACCAATGCTGATAAAAAGGGCGGTGCCGATCGATCCACCAGCGGCGATGAGTTGGATTTGGCGATTGTTGAGTCGTCGATGTAGCTGGCCGCTGGTATTGTCCTCAGGCAAGAACTGCAGGCTACTCGTCTCGCCAAGGGCCATCGTTTCGTTTCCCTTTTTCGACTCCATGGTGACCGACATGCAGGTGGACTTTACTGGAGATGAGTTCTGCAGGAGGGCAATGTAGAAAAGAATGTGTAAATTATAGTGGATGGGAAACTCTTAAGTAGTCTTACTTGACACGTGCGGAGATCAACCTTATCACTGTTGTGCTTACTCTGTATCTGTCGTTATCTTATGGTTAAAGTCTGGTTTCAGCTACCGGATCTTACATACAGAAGTAGGATAGTTGCCAAGTTTCAAAAGAACCTTGTTCATATCCCTACCAGGGGGCGAGCAAAACATCAACCTCGTCAACGTTTGTTAAGGAAATCAAGATTAGGAAGAATTATTACATATATCAGATCACTGTAACAGTCATCACTTACTTTCTCTCTGAATCAGTGGTCTTTTGATTATATTTCTTAGGATCTAGTAAATATTTTAGTAATCAATAATTAATGTCAGATTGACCTTGTGTCCTATATCTTGTTACCCTTGAAGTGGAGACTGCAGAGGCACGAACTTGGCTCTTGGCACCTCATATCTACCATGCGCCTGATCTTTACTTTCATAAGGTAGTTCGGAGAAAAGTGCAAACGACAGTTCCTACCGAAATTTTGATTACAGCACTCTACGATACGGGGTACAGAGGGTATATCAGACGCTAGAATGGATCTGAGAAGTAATATCTCCTTGACGGTGCAGAGACTACAGTTCCGTACCAAGTCGACTGAATCTTAAAAGCCTGCAGATTTAGGTGTTGCTATAAGTATAGCTTAGCTACTAATAAGAGCTAATAGAAGGTATAGTTAGACAGGGAGTATTCTCTGCTTATATGACCTACTGATAGATAGCTTTAATCTTCGCCTATCTTATGCGTTGGAACTTCACCCGATTGGATCTTCGGTTATAGGAAAGTCATCTTATTGGATCAACCCAAAAATTGGTACACGCTGTAGTCTCGGCACTGTAAGGAGATAGGCAAACTGGAGCAGGCTTTTATCATGGTTCGCGACATTAACCCTGATACGGCAAGTATTTCCTTTTATCCCTACCGTTCTAAAGCGCCCGTTCCTTACCATCGCATGTCTTATCTGATATAACGTGCAGGGTAGTGTAGTATTATAGTAGTGGAGTGGGGAATAGCGTATCTTGCCGATGATAGTGGGCTACCTTCTCCGAAATAGGAAATTTTAGAAGCTCGGCATTTCAATTGCACCTTTACGAATCGGTATCTCGTGCAGAGTCATCGTAGAGCTTGAAGCAAATGATAAATATACTGCAACAACGAAGCAATGACTATCATTCATTATAGCATCGTAAATATACCTTGCTCTCTACAGCTTTGTACCCTTTTTCATTCTAGAAGTCCTACAACATGTCAGCAACTGTTGCCACCTCCCTTGCAAGCATGCCTATGCCGGAAGTCATGGAGCTGAATGGCCCCGATGTGCCAGACTTTGACCCTGCAATTCACCTGGCTTTCCAACCGCCCACTCAACGTCATACCTTCCAAGATCTAGGATTACCGACACCGCAGAATACGCCTGATCTTTGCTACACGGAACCTTTCCGTTTGTTTTCAGAAGAAGGAGTCCGCATTCTGCGTCGTGAGATGCTAAGCAAACAAATGCTCGACAAGTATCTTAGATCATGGGATCGTGCCCCTGCGTACATGGCGGGCCACGAGAAGGTTGCGGGTCTCCTTCCACTTTCATAGACACTTAGCTGATCATACATTGAAGACAGCAAAGTTCACGCTCCAGGCATGGCAACATCCCGCCACACAAGCTGCTATAGACGAAGCAGCAGGGTTTGGGTTGCGTCTGTTAAAGAGAGAAGCCGATGTAGGCTTGGTAAATATTCAGCTTGGTCCAGAGGGTCTAGCCGGAGTTTACAATCTCACAGAGACGCCTTCGCCCCCGCTATCAGACAGATCACTACCGAAATCCAACTATGACGATATACCAATTGACTCTTGGCACAAGGACCAAGTCCCTGTCGTGTGCGTTGTCATGCTCAGTGACACTAGAGGTATGGAAGGGGGAGAGACAGCTATTAGAACAGGAGACGGCTCTGTTGTCAAGGTCAAGGGACCAACTATTGGCGGGGCTGTCATCATGCAGGGTGGATGCACAGAGCACGCTGCTTTACGAGCCGTCAACGTGCCAGAGCGCATTAGTATGGTAAGTAGTTATGCCTTTGCGGACCCCAACCTTGATGATCAGTATACTTCACTTCGGAGCGTGGATCTTGGCAATGACCATCTTCCCTTGTTTTGTAACCTCTTCCTGCAGGAGAAGCTCATCCGGCTGCGAGGACGTATAGATAGTGTTTTAGCAACACTGATTGAGATGGAGAAGAATGGGGAAACCATTCAGAGACTCGAGTTTGAACGATGGGTTATGGAACAAACCAAGTTTCTTCGCCATAGTGCATGGGAAATGTATGAGCGTATACCGCACCACCTAGGCAAGGATGTACCAGAAGATGCTTTCCAGCAGTATCTTAGATAAGAAGGATATAACCCTGTTAATTAATATACATAATAAGCAAGCATCGCAGTTAAGCAAGTATTATACTTTTCTACATATCCTTTATTATCTATATAATAAGATT
>JABFEW010000458.1:0-28768 GCA_013618405.1 Fusarium hainanense | reverse complement strand
GGGTGGGGGTGGTAGAAGGTGGCAGCATGGCTGTGGGAGCTGGGGTTGGTGCGACGGGCTTTCGCGGGATGGATTGGCTAACGCGAGGTTGAGGCTCGTCTTGTGGTGTGGTCGTGGAAGTCGTTTCGGTCTTGGTCTCGTCGGCTCGTGTAGGTGATCTGTCGACGATGCGAATAGTAGATCGTCTTCTGTGCTCAGCAGTCCAAGGAGAAGATTCCTGGAAAGAAGATGGAGAAGCGACGTCGATCTTGGTAGTGGTGTCGTTATTGGAGGTGGCAGTGTCGGAGGGACCGTCGTTTGATGCTGGGGCTGTAAACATCAACTCCAAAGGCAGCGACTTGCGCTTGGTGCGCTGGGCAGGCTGGTGTATTAAATGCCGAGGTTCAACAGGTCTACCACGATCCAGCACACTGCGCTCCTCGGTGGGAGCTGTGTCTGAGGCAGTAAGACTTGCCAGCGCCGAAGCACGATCTTGCTCCGTCTTGAACAAAGCGGAGACATCGCCAATGGTCAATGGCCTTGAGATATCCTTGGAGATACGACCTCGCGATCGCGGGGATTTTTGTGACTCGGAGAGATTGATGGCGGGGAGGGTGAGCTTGTCGTGGGAGGTAGCTGAAGGAGACTCGACGAGCCAGCTATTGGGAACGTGAAGACCGTCGAGGACATTTGATCGGACCTCGAGGGGTTTGAAGTTGAGTTCGTCATTCTTCTCATCGATGTCGATTCTGGTCTTTTGTTTACTGGGTTTTCTTCTGAGGATGAGCGTCGAGAACTTGTGAGCCAGAGGACGCCATATTGGCTTGTTGTCGCTGGATCTGACCATGTCGTAGCAAACCATAATTAATTGATGATGTATAGTAAAAATAAAATGTTATATTATTAAGTGTGTACTGTAGAGTAGTTGATGCAGTAATAGCTGCTAAAGAAGAAAAGAACCGTTTGTTTACTTTTGGCGTACGAGTGTGTGTGGAAAAAAAGAGGAATGGAATGAGGAATTGTTTTGACAAAAAGGGGCGAGGAATGTGCTGCATTGTTTCGCTTAGGCGTTACCCCTTCATTGTTTCATTTCGCGTGTGTATTCTGGAGACGTTTTACTAGAGGGGGAATAGTGTCGAGCTTGTTCCTGGTAGAATGCGGGGCTTAGCGCATAACTCTGTGCGTCATTTGTTATGCTTTGCACCGGTCACGCCGATATAACGGGTAGTTATTACAGAGTAGTTGTTTGGGATGAGGCAGTGGTGATACTTGACACGATACAGATATCAGAGGTGAAGCAACTAAAACATCAAAGCAAAAGAAACTGATATTCTGAGACCAATGGAGATATGCAACAAGGTGGGGCATATGCATACCTCGGTTAAAATGAAAACATCTTCAACAAATAATTCACGGTCTGCTGTGCATTCAAAACATGTCATTCCAGAACACCCTAGAAACAAATCACCAGCGTCATCTAGCGAATTACCTCGTCTCACAGTCATCTCTTCTAAATGGGCATGTCATCTCGTTTTAAACTAAACTCTAGTCTAGTGATCAATTGCATGGAATGTTTAATGACTGTCAATCTTGTTGTCGTCCAAGCTTCAAATAATTCACAGTGGTCAGCCCTACAACAACAACGATTGACCCTGTTCATCCCGTATTAAGAGCGACGAAATATTCGATCTGATCGCATGAATATCTCAACTTAAATGTAGATGAGTTCATCGATCGATCTGTTCAAAGCTTGGAGTGTCATGGTGGTTAATTACCCTGAAGTGATGCCTGCTTGGCGCACCAACCTAGATGAGGATCATCGCGTAATCAATCACTGTGACGAAATGACATTAAACTAGACTAGTTCAAAGCTACCCTATTCTAGATTCTTTCCAGAACAAATTCATAACTAGTAGCTTCCACCTTGACCTTCAAGTCCTCCCTGACACCAGGCCCACAAGTCGCGCTTCCCACACCAGCAACCTTTGCACTCAAATTCAACAGGGTAGCTTTTTCCCTCACGAGATCAATCGGATGTTTCGCCTTCTCAATCGTCTCATCCGACAATCTGGTTCCTGTCCAATTGAATGTAGCTTCATCGCGTCTCGTAGCTTTTATTCCACGTCCCTGCGCGTTCGTAACGCGTACCCAGCGCGTATCCATTCTGTTACCGTTACCCTGGGGCACATCGTAAGGCACTTCCAGCGCGTCAATTGACGATGAGTAAATTCCGATGGCTTGGGAGGTTTGTTTGTCGGGGTAGGATTCGCCTGGGCCGCGACCGAAGAATGTTACCTCCGACAAAGTTTTGGGGAGGCGGAGATTGAGACCGATGCGGGGAATGTCCTTGGGGAAGACACCTTTGGGTGTGAGATTGAACTTGATCGACAAAACACCCGATGAAGAAATGTGGTAGTGAGTGATGATGTCGTAACCCCATCCCAGAACTGGCGGCGCAAGGTAAGTAACCGTCTTGACAACAACACCATTGCCATCTTTCTCGACGTGAAAAGATCTCAATTGAGATGTCATTCGATGAACACCATAATCCTTCCACACAGCGACAGCGCCATCTTTGTCATTATCCGTAGGCGCGCGCCAGAAACAAGGATAAATCGCTGCGCGCGTCTTCGCGTCGACTTCAAGAAGATCAGACCATTTTGTAATGTATCCTCGCACGCGATCAAACTTGACAATCCAATCTGCGCCCGTGATTTCTACCTTTGTACGAGATTCCCTGACACTGACGTCTCCAGTGGTAGAGAGAGGAGCCGCGATGCGGGGTTGATTGACGGAGAGCTTGTGCTGGAACCATGCTATTTCGTAACCTGCTGGCGCCCATTGAGCAGCATTTTTGAGTGTAAAAGAGATCTTCAAAAAGACTTCTTCCTCGTGATCGCGGTATTGATTGAGATCAATTGAGAGAGGAAGCTCGGCAGTTTTCCACGGCTTCACGTCGGGAATGTCAACCTTGCCACTCTCAAGCTCCGTCGCTCTGCAAGAATCTAGGTTAGCTCCATCTCAAAAATCTGGATCATCAAACTTACTTGTCACCCATCGCGACAACATCAAACCGTCCCTCCAAATGATCCAACCCAATAAAATCATACTCATTCGTAATAGTCACTTTCCCATCCACGACTTCAAACCTAACAGGTTGAAACACCTTCCTCAACTCCACGAGTCCAGGCGTAGGCTTATGCTCACTATCGCAAAGTCCATCCATGACAAACGTCGAATCATTCGGCTCATCGCCAAAATCTCCTCCGTACGCATAATACCCATCTTTGTGCAAAAGACCGTGGTTCGCCCATTCCCAAATAAATCCACCCTGAAGACGCTCATACTTGCGGAATGCGTCCTGGTAGTCATCTAGACCACCTGGACCATTACCCATCGCGTGCGCGTATTCGCAAAGAATAACGGGTTTCGTCCATTTGCCATCTGTAATACCGTCTTGTTCAACATGACGCGACAAACGTTCTTGGTCAGGGTACATGTAAGAGTACATGTCCGTCAATTGAGCCTTGATGTCGCCTTCGTAGTGAATAAGACGATCATCCACACTTCGCGCGTATTCAATCATGGCGACATGGTTAACACCGTAGAAAGACTCATTACCCAACGACCACGAGAAAATACACGGATGGTTCTTATCCCTCTGAACCATCTGTACCATTCGATCAAGGTACGACTCGCGCCACTCCGGATTATCAGAAGTAAACTGCGCAGCCTTAGGAAAGAACTCTTCTTTACTTCCCTCATAATCCAAATACGGCGCTGGCTCAACATGTTGAGTAACAACATCGTAGAAACCGTGACATTCGAGATCAGCTTCGTCCATGACCCAAAAGCCCAGTTCATCTGCAAGATCGTACAGCCATGGTTGGCCGGGGTAGTGACTTGTTCGCAGGGCGTTGATGTTGTGTTGTTTCATGAGGATAAGGTCTTGCTTGACGAAGTCGTAGGGTACGGCGCGACCGTGGGTTGGATGGTGGTCGTGTCTGTTTGTGCCGCGGAGGAGAATGGGTGTGCCGTTTACGCTGATGAGATTGTTCTTCAATTCGATTTTGCGGAAGCCAACGTTTTGCGTGATTTTCTGTAGTTCCTTTTCGCTGGGACCATTGAGGGTGATTTCGAGCTGGTACAGATATGGACTTTCGGCAGTCCACTTCTTGGGGTTCTTGACAGCGATCTCAAGTTTTTGCGAGGGAGAATCATTGGACAAATCCTTTGATGTCCTGGCTACTTCGGTCTCACCATCGCGAAGAATGAGAACGAGCTCGAGTGGTGGACAATTGGCAGATTGATCCACGGTCGCTGTGAAGTCAAGAGTGGCGTCCTGATATTTCTCATCAAGATTGGTCTTGACGAAGAAATCTTCAATCCTAGCAGTCGCTGGAAAAGCCAGTAGTGTGACATCACGAAAAATACCTGTTTCTGTCAGATGGATGTAGTGATGAAGGGAATAAACTCACCAGATAACCACCACTGATCCTGATCTTCGATATACGACGCTTCGCACCACTGATAAACTCTCACAACAAGTTCATTCTCACCCTCTTTCTTCGTAATACTCGTAACATCAAATTCAGCTGCATTCCGACTTCCCTGCGAATACCCCACAAACTGCCCATTCAGCCAAACATGATACGCACTATCAACACCATCAAACCGAAGCCTCAGCTGCGACTCACTATCCCAGTCACCAGGAACCGTGAACTTGCGACGGTAAGTTCCCGTGGGATTTTCGGTAGGGATGAATGGTGGTGCAGAAGGGAAGGGGAATTGAACGTTTGTGTAGTGAGGATGTCCGTAACCTTGGAGTTGCCAGTGGCCTGGGACGGTGATGGAAGACCATTCCTCAGTGGAAGATGAGTCTTGTGGATAGTCTGATGCTTCGAGAGGTGTAGGCGCGTATTGAAAGTCCCATGTTCCGTTGAGGAGGATGTGGGTTGGTGGTAACCAGTAAGCCCTCGCCGGAAGGCGGTTTCTCTGGATTACCTCCAGGTTTTCGTAGTCGGGCTTCTCAATAGATGCATCCATTTTGAGTTCAACAGATTTGGAGTTTTGTTCAATTGTCGCGGGGTAAGACATGATCCTGTTAAATGCACTATCCTTCAGACAATGAAATGGCGCTTACAGTGCTCCTCACGCTAAGGTAGTGGATTCAATGGGTGAACTTTCGGGGAAGTGATAAGACAAGGTCCACTTTCACCGGCGTTGACCGTTTGGATGGGGTAATATTCGGACCTCGGCCATGTCTCCGAGTGTCGGAGCCGATTAATTTTTGACGCAGTAGCAATTCTTTGAGAATCCTCTGGCAGGTCAAATGGCGGGCTCAATTCAATTGGTGTTGCGCACACACACTGAAATCTAACCATCGCCAACACACCCACGCGCACATAAGTCTGCTGTTACGTAGCAATTCTTATTTTTTTATGGCAGTCACAAGATGAAAATATCGTGCAGGTGATATAATTGATAGCGGGGAGTGGGATTGTTAATTGCGCGCCTATTATAATGTGTAAGCTTTGACAATAACACATGCATTGATATTCGCAAAGGCGTTACTTGGGGTCTGCTAGTGACACATCTGGTATTAAGATGCCCCCAATGCGTACTCAATATGACTTCAACAATCAGTAGACAGATTATGCAGTGACAGATTGACAAAATATTATAGATTAAATCATTTAGATCATACTGACAAAATGCAGAACTCAACTAATGCCCAACTCTAGGCAAGCGCAGACGGCTTCTCAGTCTCAACAACATGAACACCCTTCTCAGTATTCCTCAGCACCTCACCAACAAGTCTATCACCCATCTCGGCACCATCCAACACCAAGGCAGTCTCTTCCAAACTCAATCCCCTCGTCTCAACAAACAAGAAATAAACAACAAGAGCCTCCACAGCAAGCCAAACATCATACGTAATGTAGTACTTCCACTTCGCATTCTCAACACCAATGGGATTGGCGTATTGGTTGAAGATGAGCGCGCATGCGACGAAGAGATTGTAGAGTACAAGACCGCGCGCGCGTAGGTTGAAGGGTAAAATTTCCACGACGTATGTTACTTGGAGAACACCCCAACCTGCAGTGAAAAAGACGTTGAAGAGGAAGATCATGGCTAGAACGCCCTTGGCAATGCCACTGGGACCACCAGTGCCGTCTTCAGTTACATCGGTGGATTGTTCGTATGTTGCTTGTAGAGCTGTCCATGTGATGTATGTTGCCAGCGTACCAAGAGTTGAACCGAGGAAAAGAGTGCGACGGGGGATTTTGTTGACGAGGAGTGAGAAAACAACACCCCAGAAAAGACCCCAGATGGTCAATAAAGCGTTGATAAGGGTTTGAGTTTCTTGCGATCGGTATCCGATGGAGTTGAGGATGAGAGTCAGATAATAACTGATCAAACCGTTACCACTCCATTGACTGAAAAATCCGACCGAGAGAATAATAAAAAATCGACGACGGTTGCCCTTGGTCTTGAAGAAAGAGAGATAGCTAGTCGTCGCCATAGCCTCATTCTCAAGACGAATCGCAGTGCGGATTTCTTCCATCTCAATAGCAACAGCAGGATTGCTGCTATCACCATTGGCATGGTACTTGACCAGCAACATCTCAGCCTCAGCATCCCTCTCCTTACTGACCAACCATCTCGGCGACTCATCAATGACGAAACACAGACAAATCTGCAACACACTCGAAAGCGCCTGCAAAATCGAAGGAATTCTCCACGCCCAAGAATTTCCAATTCTGAACGTTCCGTACGTGATCCAGGCAGCAGACAGCGCGCCAAGACCCCAAAGAGTGTTGTAGATGGATACCATGGGGGCGCGCTGCGTGGGGTATGCGAGTTCCATGATCAGGACTGGCGCTGCTGTGATGTTGAGCGCGAGACCGAAACCGAGAATGCCGCGGGCTGCGATGAACATTCCTGTGTTTTGGGCCCCGCCTTGGAGGGCGACTCCGATTAGCATTATGAAAGCGCCTACGACTAGGGCTGGGCGACGGCCGAATTTGTCGCAGAAGCCGGCGCAGAAGGGGAGGGCTGCTAGTTGGCCGATGTTTTGGATGGCGTTGAGACTGATATGTTAGATAATTGTTTGAAGGATTATTTGGAGTGTACTTACATGGCGAGTCCTTGGGCATCGGGATTGTTGAATGACTCTTTCCATGTATCCAAACTCTGAAGGCCATTCATCATACCTGATTTGTTAGTCGTTGAAAATCAATGGATGTTGGGGTACTTACTTCCATCATAACCAGTCGCATAACTAGAAATAAGAGACAAACACAAAATAGCATTGAGTTTCAAGATTCCCTTATTCCTAAACCAACCAAACCAGCCAGAAGCCAGCTGGTCATCCAGAGCAAGAGTAGCCTGTGCTTGAACCATCTTGTCAGATGAATTGAACAATCTTCAAGTTCAAGTTCAAGATGTTTGAGTCAAAGAAAAAAAGAGGGGAGACAAGGTAGTATTATCTATCAATGCCTCTCTGGTGGAACCGATTTATCCCCGCGATAGGGATTGACACTTATCCCCATGGGGGTCTCCGCTGTGCACGCGACCTGTGGGCAGGGGATATGGGGGCCGGTGGTTTGGCCGGTGTTTACCGGGTGGTGATACGAGTCGGGGAAGAGAGGGGAGAGATCAAGGGTCTTTTGGGGGCAGAAGAACCGCGGGGATGGGTTGCTAAATTAGTTAGCTTGATGGATCGATTGACTTTGCATTTCATCTCATTTGTCGCCATCATGCAGTGCAATCAATTGATGCTATCAAGATCAATTGGACTAGGTCGATGACGAGTGAGTGATAGCGCATATCAATTGCCACGAGCGAGATTGGTTATCTTCTTATCTAGACAAGTACCCAATAACTGGTTCTTATCCAGGGTCAAGCACCTTTGATAGCCAAAACTGGGGACCGGTATCAAATGTGGAGAGCGACAATGGTCTGTTCCTTAGCTCGTACAAACGAACCATGCTAGTCATGAACAGATTGCGGGGGAATCCCAAGATGGGAAGATTAGTCCGGCGAGTGTTTACCGGTTTTGCCCATCACAATAACAATGGTCCGAGGCATAAGCGAGGCCAGTTATGATGCGTCTCAATTAATAGGCGTCAAAGTCCCATATCATTTGCCAATTGGACTTTATCATTTGTTTCCTATCTTTTGTGTGACAGCAAACATGGGTCTTCTTACACTGGCGACTTCTCTATTGGCGCTTGGCTCAACAGCCACCGCAGCCAATCTTTCCCAACGCAGTAACAACCACAAGTTGACTGCACCCGCCCAGAGTCTCTTTGACTACTCCATGCAAGTCTCTGATTCGCGATATGATGCTAGCTATGGATATGTCTGGTATCAAGATAACGGTCAATGGTCTGTTCGTTTTACAGCTTGGTACATCGCCGGTCTTTTACATCGTGCGAAGGGTGATGATGTCAAGACTGCTGTCAAAGCAATTGAGAACGTGTAAGTCAATTCATGTAGATTGATGGACAACTAATTGACTTGGCATAGCTTGGCGAATCAATTGAATGCCGATTTTGATTCGGCTTGGTATGGCACTTTTAAGCTTGCGCCTGATGAGCCTGATCCTACGCCAAATGGCACTTTGTATCCTCCTTCCATCTACGGGACCTATGATCCCAATTGGAGAGAATTCGTCGGGTAAGTATTGCGCATCAAGACTCAATGGCCCAAGACTAACAATTTGCAGCACTCAATTGATTCAAGTCGTCGAGGAATTTGGCCATCTTCTCCCCAAGGGCCTCGAATCCCGTATCGAAGATGCCCTTGAAGCCGCCGCAATTGGCGGTATGCGTCGCAACGGCTCCTACCCCCAAGACGACAATCTCATCCTCGGCTACTCCAACCCAGCCATCATGCGAGCCCTGACAACCGGCTGGATCGGCAAGCGCAAGAACAACAAGGAACTCATCACCTTTGCCAAAGAGCAAGGCGATGATCTCCTCAAGCTGTTCAAGAAGGATGGTCAGAATGTGCTGGCCGAGTACAACGCCCCGAATTACTACGGTATTGATATCTGGGCTCTTGCTGCGAATATCGCATACGGACCCAAGGATATGCCCATGACCAAGAACTCGAAATTTATTCTTGAGAAGCTTTGGGATGATATTGCGGCGCATTACAATCCTTACCTTGGAAATATGGTGGGACCTTATGATCGTGCGTACAGTCGCGATGCAAACACTCATTCTCAAATTCTTTCCATGGTTCTTTGGGGTTTGTACGGTCGTGGTGTTGGTGGTCAGCCACCACTTGGAGAAGGTGATCTTCTGTACGATGTCGCGCAAGGTGCTGCTATCGCTCTGGTCCTTGATGTTGTTGCGCCTACTGTTTCCAAGAAGGCGCAGTCTATCATCAAGACCAAGGGTAAGTGGAAGGGCACGCGATTCATCAACAAGACTGTCTACGAGGAACTTGACTCCGACACTCCCCGTCATGTCACGTCTTGGCTTAGCGCCGAGCTCATGATCGGTGGTCAGACTGTTGCTGAGGAGAAGAACCGAGGAAACCAATACGTTCCCGCTATTGTTCAATGGGCTGCAGACCCCGAGCACAAACCCTACCCGTACATGGGTTTCTTCTCACTCTACCCCAGCGCCTCCACGCTGAGCGCCAAGGCAGGACCCAAGACGCTGACTGTGTCTTATCCCAACACTACGCAGGAGGGCACTGACATTTTTACGTTTGCACTTACTGGTATCCCGCCGTCATGGACGCTTGGAAACAAGAATGTTGTTACGGGGTTGGAGAAGTTGCCTTGTTTGGAGGTGAATGTTACTGCGCCTGGATTGGAGAAGCAGGACGTTGTTTATGGTGCTACGTTGAGGAATCATTGGATTTATAATGTTTCGTATGTTGTTCCTGAGGGATTCAAGGGAGTTCCTACTGTTACTCTTGATATGGAGTATACTTGTTAGAAGATACTAGCATAGAATCATCTTAGTTACAGTTCGAATATTCTTGAGTAAATAATTTATAAATTTGTTGATCGACTGGATTCCACTCAAGATACTGCATGATAACATCAAGATTCATTTACAAATTGCAGTCGTCAAACCGTCGTCATTCAATGGCTGTATTCTTCCCCAGATTCAGCCAGAGGAAGTCAGCTGCCGGTTGTAAGTTCTGGCCAACTGACTCAATGTCTCAAAATGACCGCAGTATGCCGGACTCAAAGCTAGGCACATCACAAGCGATCCACCGGCAAACTTCGGCCATTCTCAAAACTCTATCATACAGGATAGCGGTTATGCTAGATAGACTCACTTACACAATACTAGTCCAATGGTCGATGACGCAAGACGTATTGAGATAGATAGTATAAGACTTTTGCATTCATAGAAAACTTGCCCAGTGTCGTTGGAGACTGTTCTCAGTACCATATCCAGTAAAAACTTATCTTATCGCGTTATCACTTATTCCTCTTGCCTTGTATCAATTCAAGATGCGTCTAGTCATTCGAGACAGCCCACAAGAGGCATCCTATTATATCGCAGAATACATCATCAGTAAGAAGTCACTTCAATGACTCTACTATCACACATCTAACCAGTCAATTAGGTCGCATTGTCGCCTTCAATCCTTCAGAAGAAAAGCCCTTTGTCCTCGGTCTTCCCACCGGAAGCAGTCCAATCCATATATACAAAGCCCTCATCACCGCATACAAAGCCTCAAGGATATCCTTCCGCCATGTAGTCACCTTCAACATGGACGAATACGTCGGTTTACCTCGCGATCACCCAGAGAGCTATTACTCCTTCATGCACCACAACCTCTTCAAACACATCGACATACAAGACAAGAACATCCACCTTCTCAATGGTAATGCACCAGATCTTTTTAAAGAGTGTCAGGAATACGAAGACAAGATCAAGTCCTTTGGAGGCATTGAATTGTTTCTTGGTGGTGTTGGAACAGATGGCCACATCGCTTTCAATGAACCAGGATCCAGTCTGGCCAGTCGCACGAGGGTTAAGTCTCTTGCGTATGAGACTAGGATCGCGAATGCGCGATTCTTTGACGATGATATTAATGCTGTTCCAAATATGGCTTTGACAGTTGGCGTGCAAACTGTCATGGATGCGCGAGAAGTAGTCATCATTGCGACGGGCGCTTCCAAGGCTTTGGCTTTGCAACAGGCTGTAGAGGGTGGCGTCAGTCATCTTTGCACTCTTTCATGTCTTCAACTTCATGCGAAGAGTATGGTTGTGGTGGACGAAGATGCTACTCTGGAAATGAAAGTCAAGACCGTCAACGTGAGTCCTCCCAATTGCATCGCATACAAAGAGGTGACTAATTGAATCCAGTATTTCAAGGGCGTCGAAAAGACAATCAAAGAAAAAGAAGTTCTGGGACAGCTTCCTCCATCGCCAACTCTCTCCGCCGATGATAACGACGATGGCGACTTGAAGCCTGATAACATGGCCTCTCGTATATCGCCCACTACAAGAGTCCGATCCGTCACGTTCCCCATCGGCATGTAACATCGCGATCAATACCCACAGCGATAAACGCCTTAACCGGGGAATTGAATGTGTTGCAAGTTGACCTGATCAAAGATCTGCCAAGTATAGTCAAAGCTGGGATCCATGACCGATGGATGCGCTGGTTGGACATACGAGAAATCAGGCGTGCTGACTTCTTGGAGACTTTCTTCTAAGCGCGCGATAAGTTTGTCGCAGAGGCTTGGTTTGGGCTCGTTCTTTTGTTTGAGGATATCGAGATGGAGTTTGATGTTCGTCATGTCTAAAAGAGTCAGCTTAGAAAACACCAATTAAAAAAAATGTCGCTTACCCTCCATTTCTCCAACGCCACCTTGAATACCTTGCAGAACGATCAAAGCAGCCCAAGTAATAATGATTAAATCCCAATTGGACCATATTGAATCATCATGTTGATGAAGTTTCAGCGTTGCGCGAGCTGACAAGAGTAATTCCTCTTGCTCATGAGATGTAATGCTCTGCGCCCATAAATTACCACTTCTAGCAGGATGGTAAATTGACAGCACGAGAAGTCGGTGTAAGACGTATTGTCGAAGAACAAGTTTACTGCTTTGATCCGGCTCTGGTGTCTTACCATTGAACTCCACCAACCAATCATCCAATTGCTTCGCCCAGTCTCGAATGAGTACACCATCAATCGCAGTGAAGCTCGTAGTAAAGTTCTGATTGTCAAATGGTGAATCTTCAAAGCATGACCATATTGTTGGTAACCTTCGTCCTGTGAAGTGACTAAGACCTGTGTGCATCATTCGCGATAACTTGTATAATTGATCCAGAGGGGACATTCGTAGTGTAGCGAGTGGTGCTTCGATGGGTATGACTGGATAGGCGAGATGGATTGACGAGTGTTCGAGGTCAACAATTTGTATACCGCTGAACAGCTTTCGCCATTCCCTCGAAGTGTCGTCCACGTGCGCAGGACAATAGTCCAGCATTAGTCTGTAACCCACAGATATCCAATTGCCAGTCTCTCTTATGTTTCCTTCCGTGAGAAGACCAGCTAGTACTATTCCAAGTACAGTTTGGAAAGACCATTCTTCGCGAGACACAGAAGCCTCGATGGGTCGTCCGATCTCACTACTGGGAATACTCAATTGGGCAATAGCTGTGCATAAAACCGTGAAGAAATGAGGTGCGATGTCTACCATGTCTGGTGGACCTCGTGTACTTGAACAGTAGAGTATAGAGGCGAGAAGAACTGGTTGCGGCGCTGAGAATGTCTGTTTGTCGGGCATGAAATGCAATCCGGGCATTCTATCATGGAACCTACAGCACCAAAATGTTATTCATAAAGCAATTGATCAATGAAGAAAAGACGTACGATGACCACAATGACTCCACAGTGTCGCGCTGCCATATTTCAGAAGGCAATCCACTGCAACACCTCTGCAATTGTAAAATCGCATTCCAAAGCGGTCCATCACCAGCCTCAGGCGATTGTCCCTGTACACCAGAAAACATGTCCATACTCATACTATTCTCACCCATAAGACCCAATCGCTCTTCAACTATTTTGAGTCTCGAAAGAACATTATTCTTAAACTCTAGATCCAAAGGTTCAGACGCAGATGGCAATTGCGCCGCATTCGCCCTAGGCACAAACACACAAGGCAAACCTGCGCGACGACATCGTCTGCATGTTTCGTTATTACCCTGAATAACACATTTCATCTTCTGCTTGCGACAATTGACTGGGATCTATAATTAGCGCATGGCATCTACAAGGGTATGCTGTGTACGTACTGCAAGCTTTGCGCGCTTTGAGCGCTCCAGACTCGTCGCTTTGATGCCGGGAATCTTCGCCGAAAGTCATTGTGCGTTTTGTTTCTGGTGGTATGTCTGCGATTGTAAAAGTGGATGATGCGGGGGAGAAAACAGCGGCCAAGTGGCCGGATATCACCTTGTATGCTTTGGTTGGTGGTCTAGCACTAAAGTGGCTGGGAGCCGAGGTTGGCCGGACTTCGGACCGGACATTGCCGGATGTGGGGCCAGACTTTTTCGGGAGACGACGATTGACATGGCTCCGGAAACTTTGGCAATTTTGGTGTTAGTCTTTTGGCACTTGTACTCTGCATTCTCCAAATACCGTTCATGTGATGTTTCTGCGATTTTGTCTCAGTCATCGGAATTAATTATGTTGGAAAATGACGTTCGAGATGGCCATTCGGCGACACTGAATTGCCTTGTCAAAGAACTCGAAATTGACAGCGACAAAGTACAAAAAATCACGAATCACTTCGTTCAACAAATGCGTATGTATAATGTACCTCTTCAATATCGTCAATTGTCTTGCTAATCAGACCTATCAGAGCATGGATTAAAAGCCAAGCATTCTTATCAGATACCTTCCTTTGTCACCGAGATACCAACTGGCCACGAGAAAGGATTGGTTCTCGCCGTTGATCTTGGTGGTACGAATTGTCGCGTCTGTGCTGTGAACTTACATGGCGACTCTACCTTCGATGTGTTCCAAAGAAAACACGTTGTTCCTCCCGAATTGAGAGTCAATGAAAGCTACAAGCCTCTTTTTGAGTTTATCGCTTTAAAAATCGGAGACTTTCTACACGAGTATGCGCTCGAAATTCGGAAGGGTGATTTGAAACAACAGACATTCAATCTGGGATTCACATTCAGCTTTACTTGTGAACAGACTTCATTGTCCGAAGGTACACTGGTGCACTGGGATAAAGGATGGGACATTCCAAGCGCTGTAAATCAGGACCCTTGTTCTTTATTGCAAGCAGCAATTGACGAAATCGCGTTGCCAGTACGTGTGTGTGTTTTGGCGAATGACGCCGTTGGCACGCTTCTTACAAAAGCATATACCGCGAAAAATTCCAATTCAACTTTGGCAGCTATCATCTTGGGCACAGGCACCAACGCTGCATATGTCGAACAAATCTCAAAGATTTCAAGGTTGGGACTTGACAAGAAGACAATGGAGAATAGAGTCATGGTCATCAACACAGAATGGGGATCTTGGGACGATGAATTGGTGGTTCTTCCCCAGACGCGTTTTGACAAGCTGATAGACCAGAGCTCTTCTGACCCTGGTTGTGGTCTGCTAGAAAAGATGGTCTCTGGTATGTATTTGGGCGAGCTGTTACGATTGATGCTTCTAGCGTTGCTCCAAAACGGAGAATTGGGCCTCACCCTTGATCACGACAGCTCTGCTCATCGACACATGGGCATCGAAACAGAATTCTTGACGAGGATTTCTGCATTCGCAGCAAAAGATACGCAAGGCGCACTGGCATACGTGACGGAAAACCTGGCGACGAAGGATGCGACAATACAAGATGCGCGATTATTGCAGACACTCGCGAATGCAATTATCACAAGGTCCGCTCGATTAGTCGGCGCAGGCCTTGCAGCAATTCTTATTCAATCTGGAAGACTGCAGCCAACAATGACCACACCGAAAACGACAACGATAACACGCGCGCAAGAGGTCGTCGCAAAACCAACCAAGCAAAAAGAAAATAGTACAATTTCCTCAATCGTCAGATTCATCAAAAGTCTCTGCGGCTGCATAGCGCCCGACGCAGAGCCGTCGCTGCCCACGAGCAAATCATCATACGAGTCGGAAGAAATGGTCAACTCGACAGTGCTCATGGATGAGGAAATTAATGTCGCTGTTGATGGCTCATTGTTTGAATTTCATGCAGAGTTTGAGGAATTGATGCGTGGCGCGCTTAGAGATGTCGCGGAGGTTGGACGGTCGCATGAGGGAAGGATAAAAATAGAGCTTACGAAGGATGGATCTGGAACGGGTGCTGCTCTGATTGCGGCTGTTGCCAATTGATGATGGAAATTATTCTAATACATTAGTCTCCTGAGATGCAAAAGTAAGCATTGCTATCTATTCGACATTTCCATCAGACATTAAAAAGGTGATCTTCCATTAGTAAATATAACCACGTGCAGCGCGCACTTGTCTTTCCCTCTCTTTCCTGTGCTCCAGCATCTCTTCAACTGTTCGCACATGGGAGAGTTCGCGTCCTTGTGACTCTAGATATTGATCCCCTGACTGAATCTCATATACCCGAGCCATACGCTCAACATACCTGAAATGATCGGGTAGGTTGACTTGACCCAGGGCGCTTTCGCGGAAGCAGTACTTAAAAAAGTAACTGAAAGCATCATATCCCTTCTCGATACACTTGTCACTGATGTTTTTTTACGTCTTCCGATGGTCATGAGGTAGACCTGGATTGAAATTGCACCGCAAGATGGTTGAAGATTGGTTGACCAATTGCATAACGGCCTCCTCAAAACCAAGTTCTGAAGCAAACGCAAAATTGCGGTTCAAGCATCGAATTGCTTCGTTTGATTCATGCGTTATCGTGCCTGCTTCTAGACCATGCTTCCATGCCCAGGCACGAGCGAAGCGACCATGGACTACCTGTTGGAAGGCCTCCGTACAGATATCGGCATCGGGACCCGAATCCAGTAGTAGTGAGAAGGATTCGGAAGGAGTTCCGGAGTTTGCTACTGAGAGAGTGTCAAGTAACCAACACGAAAGGGTCGACGCAAAGCTGTCGCCAATAGACAGAGTGGATGGCCCTTTAACGAGTTGGCGCTGAGCAAAGTACAAGGATGGGTAGAGATTCATGATACAATCGACGACGCTAACACGACGCTCTACCTTCAGGTTGGTGTTTTCCTTCAACAAGGGGATCAGTCCGTGACCGTGAAGAGACGCCAGATTGACTGCTGGGAGGTCTTCGTACAGGTTTATCGTGCGGAGTTGCTTGCGTTGATGATGCGGTAGTAGCCCAATGAATCTAATAGCGGCAGCAGCGGCAGAGAACCTACTCCTCTCGCGAATACGAATTTCAAAGTCAATCGGTGGATTCTGAAACTGGTCATAAGAAAAAAATGTATCTTGGGCCTCCACCATGTCGTCGATGAATTTGACTTCATCATAAGACCACATGTTGGGGCGTCTCCACAAATAGTCAGGAAGACCGAGACGATCCAAACAAACAGAGAGCTATGGCCATGAAGGAATAGCCCACGGTTCAAGTCCAAGCTTCATGTGGAGGAATTCCTCGGCGGGATATGTGTCACGCCAATGTGGCAAGTGCGAATACACGCGGGTCGCGAATTCTTTGGGGTTTTGGTCGGCGATAGCTGCGAGGACTTTGGGCATACAGCGGTGAACCTCTCCGGAGGCGGTGTCGTCCCATCGGTTGTGATAGAAATCCCAGACTTCCAGATGAGGCATCCTTCCGATAGAGGCATCTGGGTTTTCCCGATACCTCCAGGATCTTCGGTCAATTTGAGCAAAGCCAAAATAAAGCAACGGTGATAGAAGTGTTTTGGTCATGTTCTCGTGGAAGAAGTGCTTTGCAAAGCCGCATGGGGATTGTTCCTCATTGTCCGAAGCATTCGTGTCTCGTAAGTCTCTGGCGGAATCAAGATCTTCATTGTTGTGCCAGAAGCGGATGTGTTCCCTCCTTGTCTCTTCGAATTTCGATCGAAAAGTAGGGAACTCTGCTTCAATTTGCTCCTGCATCTCTGGGGTGATGAGGTGAGCAAGGTGCAGGAGGATGTTCTCCTGTAGAACACGGTAATAGGTCGCGGCTGCATTGAAGCATGCGGCGAGATTGCGCCAATCCTCTCGATATACAGTTGAGAAATGAAGAGTGTTGACGGCCAAGGGAAGCTGCTTACAATCATTGGCAATCGAGCGACATGTGTACATGAGCCCAAGATCGATCGGGGTGTTGTCGGCAGCATTCCTGAGCTTGTCCGACTCGACATTGTAGGCGTAGCCACCCGAGACTTTGAAGTATTCGGTAAAGACCTTTTGCCTTAACTCCGTAGGGAGGTCAGTGATCAGGCGTTTGGCCGACATGCTATTCGATGAAGAAAAACAAGTGAAGAGAGGAAGGTGTGGTTCTCAGTGGTAACAGTCCGCTTGTGAACGGGTAGAGTGATAGAGATGATTGTGGGTTTTGAAACTGAGAGAAAAGAAAAATAAAGAAAGGGACATGTGGTGTCGGGGATGCGGAGCTATTAAGTAGTTCAAGGAATTTTTGAGTTATGGAGAGTGAGTCATCAAAGCATGAACAGCCAATAGTGTCAAAGCAGACGTCACACAAGGTATCTTCGAGAAGGGACAATAGGTTTTGCCAATGCTTTTTATTTATGATTCAAGAATGACCCCTCCAGGGTAGGTCGAAGCGTAGGCTCATCTCAATTGAAGTCGCCCGCATCAACTAAACTCTAACTATCGCCAACCAAGCTTCTGAAGTAGTTAGTTCACTGGCAAACTGCATATGCAAGACTGGACCTACTAACTCACATGCACAAAAGGCTGCTGTGCAAGGCACAATGGCCTAGCCCCCTTCCTTCTTCCTACACCTACACCCTCACCTCTCACACCACCACACAAGCCTATAGCATACAGTTGATTAGCGAAGTACTTGATAGACTTAAAGTAGTACTCACGTACAGTAAGTCGGTCAACCCCTGATCCCTCCATCAGTCAGCAAACATTCAGCGTGCAAGCAACGAATGACATACCTACCCATCGCCGTGCGTCGCTAACCCGTTTCGTAGCAATGCCTCACATAGTCAGTATACGTGCCATCCATATGTAAGAACTAACCTACCAACCGAACGCTGCAGCATCACTCCAATCAGTGATTGGTACCGCAAGCTCGATGACGAAGAACTCGATGGGCCGAAGATCGCAAGGGCCCTTGCGTTGATTCCACTGGGGTCTGTCTTTGCACGGACAGCTACGGAGCTAGCAGCAGACCCCAACAAGGAGTATACCAACGAAGGGAGAGTGGCTAATATGAAAGGTCAGTCAAGTGAGAAGAAGTAAAGATGTATCCGGTCGCTTACGCTTGGCAGCTTTTGGCTGCAGACTTCTCCTTCTTGTCTGCCCCGACGCTGAGGCACCCTGGCTCTCTGACGAGCTAGCGTCCTTGAACAGACTGACGAGGAAGCTGAAGACGAAGGCGGCTTTGACCGGCGACGAAAATCGGTTTCTGAAAGAGGCTCTGGATACCTTTGTTAATCTTGACGATACGCCAACTGTTATCAAGGAGAACTTACGATGACGACTATCGCGTGTACTGGTTCATTCGCCTGACCAAGCAGGTGAACCACACGATCGCGGAAATCACCAAGAGAGCCCCGTGGGTCGATATGAGGCCATGACTAGGATAGTTAGTAACATAAAGCGAAGCACAAGGGGGCTGCTTATTGTTCAGGATTACACGAACCGGCCTCGTCGTGGCCTGGGACCACGAGTCAACGACTGTTAAGCACACAGCTAAGTCAGCCATAAGCCGAAAAGCACAGAATAGGTCCGGATGGTACTGACTTACTGATTTGGCGGCGTACGGCGTTCTCGGGGGGACTGCTGAGTTGCTAGAGTTAGCCTAGGACTTAACCCAACTGGAGGATGTGATATCGCGTGGTGACTCATACAAAAATCGGGCGCATAAGGTTTCCTGAAACTGATTAGCAATTTCAACAGGGTTCAAATGGAGAGCATGTTTCATGGTGATTGGCGTAGGAAAGTGACGGCGGCGAGGGTGGGGGTGAATGAGGGAAACAGGTGGAGTGGCTGCGTGCATGAAGTGGGTGGCACATACAAAAAGGGATCGTGTTTGTGTGTTATTCGTGCTATGTCCAGAGTCAAAAGTCAGTAAACTCAAGGAAACAATAGTAAGGTAGCCACTAAACTCACTGTTAGTAAAAGTTAGAGTCGAGGTTGCCTGAAGCCAAAGATGACGACCGGCTTGTCGGCAGTTCAATTGATCCGGGTCACATGACAGGTCACGTGCCCTCCTCAACCTTCACCACCGCCTCGGCTGATGTGTGTGACCAAGTGTTATCAACAGTGTTATCAACGGTGGATAGAAATAATAATAATAATAATAGCAAAGGTAATAGTGGTTCCTAGGAGCCTGGCTAGTATAATCCAACTCGGGTTAAGCATTGACTTATATTGCAAGGCAGGATGTTAATTCTTGCAATAACTGTATTTACAAGCATTTGCGTGGATTCCGTTAGCTCAGGTAGAGATTTAATACCATGAGCTCTGTTGTTATTGAGCTGAAGACAACTCCATCAACACGAACCCGACTGAGTTAGCTAACCGAAAAAGAAAAAGCTTCCGGGGACTCCGCTGATCCCGGCTACCGGACGCTTGTGGGGTCTCAACGGTGAGGGAGCTTGGATCCTCCAAACCCCACCCAGGCGCGGAGCAGCACGGGATCTAATGCACCATGGACAGCCTCGGTTTAAGATAACGTTACAAACACGAGAAACACTATCACCACCGCTCTATCACCTCGAATTGGACCACAATTCGACTTGTGGGTCAATGATTACGGTGATAGTTCAGCATCTAGAACGTCGGCTGACTTACACAACTGCTCCGATCCACAATGGGTAATACTTCTTCACCTGAATAGTGGCATCAGAATATTGTTTGACTGAACAACCAAGTCTTGCAATCACCGAGTCTTCGGTCATTGAATACCATGCTTACGAGGACTCATCTGTCTATGGCAACATCTCTTGAATAAACGAACAAACAACACACAACACCTCAACTATAATAAGTGTGAGAATCTGCTGTTGGAATTTTGTTTTCACTTCAACAGCATCTTTTCTATTCATCATTTATCTCAACCATCCTCTTGTTCCCACAGCTCTTGCTATCTCAATACCACTTTTACTCCCGTCCTCTCTCTTGTCTACCAATTCTCTCTTATCACCGCGTACTGGTTTTCTCCATCGGACATTGCAACAAGAACACCATGGCTGCGCAGCAAAAGCTTCAGGCCGCTCCCAATGCTCGATGGCCTGGTATCAACCAAAGCTGGAAGGGTGCCGTCGAGGGATTTCCCAACAAAGACCATGAGTATCTTGAAGCAATAACACGTGGTGAACTGGCTAATCGAATGCGTGTCTAGATAAGGCCTTTGTCGACATTGACCAGGCATACGCGTACCTAGATGAATGCGGCTACCAACGACCCCATGACTTCATCACTGACGAAGAGGCACTGAAGATTGATGGTACAAGTAAGCTTCCAGATGGTTGGAATGTTCAGTTGTTCGGTCCTTACCACTACGACCCTGATCAATTCCAAACATTTGACTCGCACATGCTACCAACCCAAGGCAGTGCTCCATCTTAACCCAATGTTTCCTCTCACGTTAATGCTCCATCCCACCCCCGCTGTGGGAAGAATTCGCGATACCTGTCAGGGCGTCGACATACCAAGTCCGATGAAATGGTAGCAATTGCCGATTCATACCGTCAGAATGGTTCTTCCCTCAGGGTCAAGATGGATGGAGCGTTTGACAACCCTGGATCTGACCTTCATGCAACTGTCCGTGCTATCCAGAGCGGTTTAGCAACAGTGCTCCAGACATTGGCTTCCATGGCGACATCCTCTCCCGTGAATCCTGAGCCTGGTGATCTTGACCTTTCCCCCTACAACTTGAGACCGACCTTCAAGAAGGAGTCCTCCTCCTAACGACCAGGCGCCGGCTGTCAAGCAGGAGCCTCTCGTCAACGAACCGGCACCTGCGATGCACGACGATGCAGCGCTGTCCCACAAGCTCTTCATTGCGGGCACCCCACCTCAGCCTGAGGACAAGTTTCACCACGAACCTCCTTCCTACGAAGGTGATGACTCCTGCTCTGAGTCTGACTCTTCTGACGAGGATGACCAGATTGACGATGTTGCGGTTGGAGCCTGTGAGGCCTATAAGGAGGAGACCTCCGATTCTTCATCAGCTCCGTCGTTGGAAGAGACTGCCGAACCCGTCTCTACGCCTCCGTCCTCCCCAATTCGACGCCGTCGCACCAGCGTTGACGATGAGGAGCTGAATGAGCCACCCTCCAAGAAGGTCCGATCATCTAGCATTATTCTCCAGCCCGAGGCCGTGACGCACATCAAGTCCGAGGACAACACCCAGTCCCTCGATCAACTCGAATCCGAGTATGATTCGGATCCCGTGACCGAGTCTGGCTCTGAGTATGACTCTGAATCTGAGAGTGCGTCCCAGTCTGACAACCATCTTGTGTCCGAAACCAATGTCCATGTCGAGACTCTGCACTACTCCGTCGGCGATAAGATGGACTGTCTCCGTGAGCTTGTCAAGGAGTTGCGCAAACCGAATGGCGTTAGCCTTCCCATCACTGGGACTGAGTTGACACCTGCGAATCGAACTGGTAAGGGTACGGTGGCAGCTGCCTTTCATGAGCAGTCGTTGAACACGACTGATCACAACAAGGTACGACTTGCTGTGATTGACCTGTTCAAACATTACTCCACTATCATGGTCAGGGCTGAGCGTAAGGTTGACGTTGTGGTTCTGTAGGAGGGGTCGGTGGGCTTATGGGTTTGCATCGTTTTTTGTTGTCACGTCTTGCTGACGTGTATCCGATCATTGACTGTTTCTTTCCTTTGTCATTAGTCAGTTGAGTACTTGAGGTTTTGTATGTTTTGGCCATGTAGTCAGTATTAGTTTAGTTCACTAATTGAATGTTGAGCAATACGTGCCTGTCGATGCGTGGTACAGGCTTGTGAATGTGGGATGTGGAATATTTTCCGAACGAGGTTCCATTATATTTCTTCTACCTTGTGTAAACGACATGGGTTAGCAGGTAGACTTGCATCGCTGTAAACGTCAAGGCTTACAGTAGTTAGTCCCATATGTAATACGGTGGGTGTATAATGCCAGCAAGGTGGACTTAGCCATGGATGGAACTTTTGAACATGTGATGCTGGATTGATCTATGCTACTAGAAATGTGAACTTCTATCCACTACTAGACGTATGGTACGCTTGTACGGGCTCAAAGATATTCCTAGAGGTGATAATTCTCGTTCTTGTGGTATGCATATTCCCTGAGCCTTCACATAGACTTGCTACAATCATTTCATTTTGCTCTCAAAACTATATAAAGGGCAGAAGTGGACTTTATTAGAAGTCTTGATACACTCAATTGTAGAACTCACAAACCAAGTGCTAGATTTCTGCGATTAACAAGACAATATCTGAAAGGCTGTGGTTGTTATGGCTAACAAATGGGTTTTACTACAAGCATGCTCTCCTGTATACCCTCAAAGCTTGATGGTCTTCCAGTAACTCTAAATTGATCGACAGGGACTGGAAGCCTCAAGTCTTCACAACAAACTGTGACTTCCATTTTCCACTACTTTGAGATTTGTTTTTTAGACATTGCGCAGACCATAAGCACAATCTCAACATCGCTATTTGGAGAAGCACTGTTTGCAAGTGAGGTCTAGATGCAGAAGCTATCGACGGAAGTAGTAGAACTGTTGGTTCGACAGATGATCAATTTGCCAGGTGCGATTACTACGAACAGTGCGACAAGAGAATGCAGGATGACTTGGGAAAAGTCTTCTTGAACCTTTTGACGCTTTGCACCTTAGCGAAGTTGGCATACGTGGCGCGCGACGTCGATGTACGTCTTTGACATACTGCCTCAGTAGTTGTAGCCTTTGGTCGATGTCGTCGTCCAGCTTGAAAGGGTCACAGGAAATAATCCTTCAATTTCTAAGTTATTGATAATTGAATAAGATAGCCTGCAAGGACATTTGCCCCAAATACGACCTTAGCACCAAAGAATTCCTTCACTGTGAAGCTGCACCTGAAGACGACGAGGCTATTCGAGTTATATAGCACTCCTACCCAAACTTGACGTATGCGCCCGAAACTGTAGTGCTGAGCTGACGAGGAATTAAAATACCTAGAGAGATACCGAATACAGTAATACGTTCAGTCGTACGCTGTACTTGAAAGATCTATATCATCAATTGTGTCGCCTGGTCGGGCTGAAGGCTTGATGTCTCTTGCAGAGATTGATGTTGTTGGATAGGAGAGGCCAACCGAGACACAACTAAGGAGCGTATGGTCTGCCCAAATTAACCTAAATATCCCAGCAAGGTCAAGGACAACGTTCTGTGTGAGCATTGGAGTCAATGCGCTTGCAAAAGTGTCATTAAGGACAGAAACTTTATTACGAGCTGTCTCGCGGTCATCACTTGTTGTCGCAAAATCTGCAGGCTCAAAATTAAATTCTTTGACAGGACCAGTGCGTAGAGAGCTGGTAGAAAGACCAACTTCCTCGGAGCGGTGACCGGCCGAAACAATGATCCTGTTGCAAGTACTGATGAAATTGCGGATAATGGGATGCTTTGATGCTAAATCTCTGTAGAACCTTTTCGATGAATGAAGACGGCTCTAAGCTTTCCGAATCCATGTCGCACCTTGGAAAATTTCGCTGTCTCGTCAATGACCAGATAGTAAGGAGAGTTCATAGTGCTGAACAATGTGAGACTGTTCGGTTATCCATTGGGGATATTGACGAGGCCTTTCAAAAGCTTGACGAGACAGGACCATCGTTGAAGGTTCGTCGTGTGATCAGGTAGCTTGCGTCACCAACTGACAGGCAGTAAATGCGGGTGGTTTTGGCCAGCAGAATTGAGCCGAGCTGTGGGGGGCCGCGATATCTTTAATTGAGGTCACAGCATCAGTACCGGAACCGTGAACTACAAATCATGACCTCATTTCAATTAGCTAAAAAAAAAGAAGAATACAAGCTTGGAAGCGCAGTATCTCATGATAGAATGTAAACCATCAATTTCAATTTATGTTAAGCTGTCGGTGGTGAAACTCTACTTATTGGAAACGGAGATGCGCTATTCAATTGCCGATATAGTGAGATGCCAACGCAAGTTATTAAAAACGACTTGAGCAAGGCCCACTGTAGCTTTCAACATTCGCATAGAAGCGGCCGTGTCGGACGCGGCGGGCACTCATCCTAGATGAGGGAAAATTTAACCTAGTCCAGTTCGTAGTCGTGTGCCCGGTCGGTGTTGAGGACTTCCCCGCAACTCTTGCAGAAAAGAAAGGGTATATTCCGCCCGCATTCTTACTGATTGTCGTAACAGGATCCGGAAATTGAAACAAATTTTCGACAAACTTGGATTAAAGTACAAACAAGACAATCATGCGAAAAGCTTCGATTGGTTTCGTAGACGATACAAGAAGACATTGATGGTGTAAGAGTCCGTCGGTCAGATCGTTCAACGAGCGATATCCGAGCTTGTATGGTCAGGTCAACCGGGCGACGCAGCAGAACATTGAGGCACTTAAAGACATTTCTCATGCATAGCCACCTTTAGACGATGCAGTCATGAAGCCATCAAGCTTGATCAATGCAACGCAGAACGTGAAGACAGGCGGTATAGGCCAGCAAGACACACCGACCCGGGGCATGAGAACCTTCAACTCTGGGTATAACATCAACGGAGGTACCGTGAGCACGGGTAAGACTCCCTGACGTTTTGGCGTATGGCATTGTGAACAGATGACAATGCACTTGGTATACACTAGGAAACAAATGGACAGTTGTTTGCAGATTGTTTCACCAGTACCGCTGACTGGAACAAGTCGCGTGTGACAATGAACGAAAACCCCTACAAAGGTTGCATGCTCCTGGCCGCTTGAATCAAGGATGTTCAGTACAATTCATTGATTGCAGCATCATTGAAACGTTCAAAGGGGACTTCAGTAGGAGGCTTGACCAAGGTTGGTTCCCAGTTTACCTCTTCTGTCAAGCAGGGAATCAGTTTACAACCGCCAAATAAGTGATACATGAACTTCTCGGGTTTCTGCGGGAAGTTACCCCCAGTTACGCGACACAATCGATTATACAAGCACTTCCTACAGCCTGACATAACAGCGCTGCTTGTCAAGTTCGAAACAGTATTGCAAAACTTACATCCTCGGCGTGTTTGCCTGGTTGTTGACGCCCTGAACGAATGTATGCATGATTCCAAGGCTCTGCTCACATTTATTACAATACTTTCAACATCATCATCGGCAAAGATCAAAGTGCTCATATCAAGCCAAAACTTACCGTATGTTACCACAAAGTTAGATCTCGTTAAGCACAAATTTGTGTTCAGCCTCGAGTCCAATGCGGCTATACTTCGTCAGTCTGTGAATCTCTTGATCTATCATAAGGTCCAGGAACTGACTACGATGAATACCAATTTATCAGCATATGATACCTTACCTTAATAGTACTTTTCTTTAGGTAGCGTTGGTAGGCAAAGCCTTCACAGGTATGCAAGTTCTTGCCAGCGGTGTATCCGACTTCTTAATGGAAAGGTTCTCTGAAAGCCCAGAAGAATTGGACAAGAGCATATATGCCTATCGACTTCTATCTCATACAAATGCTAGCTATTGTCCAACCTGATGCACGAACTTTTAAATAGCCTAGACCATCATCTGCAATGTTTAAATCGTTTATAGGCCTAAAGCTAGCTATCGTCTCTTTGTGTTACAGGCGTTGCTATGAAGAGTGGGTCTGGTAAACGCACAGACCCGTCAGCCGAAGATTAACCTTTCAGCGAGAAAAGGTCACACAAAACAGATCGCAGCGTCCTCGCTGCATACTCCCTACTTCTTCCTTTCTTCCCTAGCTTAAGATAGACTATCAATAGACCCCTATTGCTACAACAGCCTAGGTTAGACCCTAACACTTTGAATTGATTAAGACGCCCTGGACCAAGTTGCATGTCGCGAAAGTGTTACACTCCAGAAACGATAAACCCTGTTTGATAACCTTGCCGCTGAACATACTGTCGGTTAGAAACAATATGACAACACTCCCACGCCGCTCTCTGCAAAGTTCTCATCGAGCAGGCGTTGTCAGGGCTTTTTCCCATCATGACAGTAAGCGAGCCAATGTGGGCTGGGGCTGTGGCGGGGTTCGTTTACCTACCACCTACTTACCGGACTTCACCCCGATTGGGACGTGTGCTTTGAAGCTTAAAGATACTGTCAAAAAGCTAGGAGTGGCAGTGTGCGGGCTGTGCGACAAAGGCTTCTTATCGTCCCTCTAAGCATGTGTGAAGAAACATGTAGCGCGTGTCGGAGACTATTCTAGTTACCCCGGGTTTGCTATTTTATTTAACAAATGCCACAGTGTAATAGATTAACAGTTACATCAATAGATCACTAGACAGGCTATTGGAATTTATGAAATTAAATACATTACTGATGCGCAACATAAGATCACACGACGTCAACTCACATCTTGAAATCTTGAACGGGCAACGTGGCTGTGACAGCTATGGCACTATGGTTGATGTGGTATCCGATGTTCCGATCTCACTAGATGTGCCTCAAAACGAGACGGCTTCAACCATGCTGACCACACTACGGGAAGACGGCTTTGCAGCACCGGTGACCGAGTGGGGTGCGCACAAGTTGACGATCCCTCAGCAGATAATCTGAGAAATCTCCCACGATCTTGAGAGATATACCCGAAGAACACAATAAACAACTCATTAGGGACGCATTGAGTTACTACGCCTCTTACTGTCAAAAGGCCTACTATCTGAATCCTTTAAGATATAATCGGTGTCAGCAATAATGAACTCAATCAATGGAATAGACTTTCGCGTTCTATCGCTGTGACTGGGCAGGGTGCTGGACTATACGGCCGCAGGTATGTGGTTTTAGTGCAAACCACCAGAGTTGTCGAAGTGTTGTATGTGAAGCTTTAGAGATAGTTGTTCCCCGAAAGTTATTTAGAAAGTTCATTGTTGTATAGTATAGAGAATATATGTACAAATTAGCCGAAGGTCTCTGAGAAATTACGTAATCGTTAGCTATCTTAGCACAACATGCATTTGAAGTCTTTTGAATTAGAGTAGTTCTACCCAATCGTTGTGTCAGGTCCAACAACAGCTTGTTCTGGGTCCGAAGCCAGAAGTAAGTAGATATCTGCTGCGAATTAAATATTAAAATCAGGACCTTCTGCATCTCGGCAATCTTCCCTGTGAAGCCTTGTTTCTGATGATACTGTTAATCCAGCGGAGGTTTGATCTCTTTTTGTGTATCAGAGCAGAATTTCACGAGTAGCTCAGTATTTACAGACTCTATGTAAGGTTCAGTCCAGCTCCTACCCTTCTTGCTATGACAATAAAGGTTAAGATCTGTTGTGTGTACACACACTCTTTTCAGCTTTTGTTTAGCTGACCAACCAGGCAGTTAGGGTAGTATCTTAATTACCTATCGAGGTCAGAAGGTTCTGGGATTATATTCTCAACACTCTTTAAACTGCAACATCCATCCCGAGAGTCAGGAACACAAGTTCATCTACTGTACACTGAGTCTGATAGGACTCTACTGCGAAGTCACGGTACACCTCTTCATTACGTCCATAAGCTGGCAGTAAGGGGTATATACCTGCTGTGTCAATAGCGCAAGCCGGTCTCAGCTTTTTGGCTTTGCCTTTCATTCGACCAAGCGACCGGTTCAGGATCTCATCTTGCACTCCAATACCGACTCCGACCATATTGCTCTGGTCAACAGTAGCCCGAACCAATAAGCTCATCAAGTCTATGTTTTCGAGCTTAGTTCTCAAAGTCTTTTAAACTGCAAGTAAGACTGAGCTATAGGTTGTTGGTAGGATGGCGATTGCAGTGATCGGAAATGTCGTATCTAGCTAAAGTCGAATAGCCGTGTGCGGTGTCTTGTAGTTCCAACATGAGGGGTGTTGCTGGTTCTTAAACCCCGGCAATTACCTTGAAGCTACATCAAAGCACTAAAATGGACTTCGGCAGGAACGTCAACACCACTCTGAAATGTGCGATAACAAGGATGAAGGACCTTTTCCATGAATAAGCCACTGATTCATGTGGACCAAGTTTGAAAATCTGTGGTTGAGACCATTCTCGTTCCTCTCGCAAACAGCGCAATCAAGCGCGATACAGTAGAGACCGAAATTGGTTGAACATTCGTCACTGTCGTCCGCTGATACCGCGCCTGTATTTTTCATACGGGGATTTAGTTCAAGGATTTATGATATGCTGTCCACACGGTATTCATATACAATTGCTAACTTACAAACATGTTTCAAAAGCCTACTGCAGCTCCAAAGCAGATACTTATCTATTAACGGTTCATTACACTTAGATGATTTGATTTTTCACATTATTAAAAAATGGAAGATGTAAGAATGCTTCGAGGGTATCTAGAATCTAATCTCAGGACTTTACGACCTCAAAAATAAAGTTGATGCTCAGTGCTCCTGTCAAACCCAGTAGTACAAGAACAATCATTGGATAGATTGAGCATGACCCTACTCGTGGTGGGTTTTGATGCGTAAGTCAAGAACGTTGTCCTTTATCGTTGCGCAACGATAAAGGAC
>JABFEW010000457.1:0-49221 GCA_013618405.1 Fusarium hainanense | reverse complement strand
ATCCAGCGCCCCCCCTCCCGCCAGCCGCCAGCCTTCAACAGTCCAAGCCTCCAAGCCCGCCGTCGCGACTCCTCTGTCCGGCCCACCCACGCCAGCTACCCCTCAGCCCGCCCCAAGCTCAAGCAGTCCTGCCCCATCCGCCAGCAACAAGGAGCCTGAGAAGGCAGCGGCTCCAGCCGGTGCCAATGGTTCGGCCCATGCCCCTGAGCGTGTCTCATCCCCTGCTCCCAAGACGCCCGCCTCTGATATCATTGGACTCTTCATTATGAATGTGAGCACCGAGGAGCAATGTCGCGAACTTTTTAGCGAGGAGGATAAGAACAAGATCCTGAAGGTCGACAAGTGGGGCAACTCCAACAAGGTTGTTCAATTCAAGACGATTGAAGACCGTGATGCTGCCCTGGACCGACTTCCCGACGATGTGAAGACTCGAACCCAAGAGGACCGATCTAAGCCTCTCGTGAAGGTTTTCCAACATCGCGAGAACAAGACATACGCCAACCGAGGCGGTGCTGGTAACTGGGGTGCCAGCGGACGCGGCGGAGCCACCAACACCAGCGGCTACCGTAGTGCGGGAGGTGCTAGCGACTCCGAATCCAACCGACGCGGTGGTCGAGGCGGCCGGGGTCGTGGCGGAGACCGTGGAGGACGTGGTGGCCGTGGACGTGGTGGCCTCAAGGGAGATACATCATCTCCTGCTGCCGCTCCTTCCACACCCGCCGCTGATTAATACTATACTCAACATCGGAGTGTTATCATCGACTCTTCGTAAGACCATGATTTACCACCATGGCCTTGTTACTAAATTTTGCCACTCTTTTCTGGCAATAGCTATTTGTCTCCCCTTTGCTTGAGTAGCCAAAGGGTGAAAAGACAAGAAAGTCGAGGGACAACCTAAAAACCCTCGTTTTTATGTATCGTGTACCTAATGAGATTTCGAAACCACCAACCTTCATATCGAGGGTGTGGGTTCTTTAGTTTTGACATGTATGGAGTTCAGTTGCGAAGAGAATCTAAAAATATCGTTCTGGGCCCTGAACGCACGTCATGGGCGTGGATGTGCTGATGATGTTCATGGGAGACGGGTTTAGGGGATAGGGTCGAGGGCGATCTGGAATGAATTAACTTCCTATTTTACACTGTTTGACTCTCGTGATACATCGTGACTGTGATGGACTATTTTACAGACTAAATTACATTGCGTGGATGAGCCACTTTATACAGGCTTCATGCCCTTGTGGATAGCGGCGATGCCACCGGTAAGATCCTCATAACCCTCACCAGCAACAACAAAACCGGCGTTCTTGATCATGTCCCTGAACTCGGTTTGACTAGGAAACCTCTCGATGCTCTCCACAAGATATTGATAACTATCGCGGTCTCCCGCCACGAGTTGACCGATCAGGGGGATTCCCTTGAAAGACCACTGCTTGTAGATGGTGTTAAAGATGGGATGCTTATCAACCTTTGAAAACTCGAGACAGGCGAATACACCGCCGGGCTTGAGGACTCTATGAGCTTCCTTCAGCGCAGCAGGAATGTTGGAGAAGTTACGAATACCAAAGGCAACAGTGTAGAGATCGAGAGAGTTATCCTCGATCTGAGAAGGAAGGACTTCAGCGTTGGCCTCTAGGAAAGAGAGAGCGGACTGGTGGGATGCGGGAAGGGCAAGGGAACGCTGGCGGCCGACGGCCAGCATGTCGGGGTTGATGTCGGAAATGATAACGGAGACATTGGGATTGCAATTGAACTCGTGGGCGTGCTGAAGGTGACGGAAGGCAATATCACCAGTTCCACCAGCGACATCGAGAATGCGCTGAGACTGTCCAGGGGGGTTCGTAGCACCAGGGTTCAGCGAGGAGATAAAATAGTCTCTAGAATCCAATCGTTAGCACTGTAGCAGGAACAAGAGAGCAAAGCCCTGACATACTTCCATAGACGGTGAATACCCAAGGACATGAAATCGTTCATCTTATCATAAGTCTCTGCGACACTGGTGAACACACCAGCAACACGCTGCTGCTTCTCAGCTTCGGTGACAGTCTCATAGCCAAAATGGGTAGGGCGATCAGACGTAGGGGTTTCGTATTTTTTGAAAGAGGCATTGGTGGAGGAGAAGGGACGGACGAAAGTTTGAGAGCATCTTGAAGGGTTCAATGAGCGGGGAAAGCCCCGGAGAGCTGTGCGGGAGGCCATTGCGATTGTACTTGGGCCTCGGAGATGCTGGGAAGCTCTGGGTTGAGGTCAGTTCGAAAATCATACGAGGCTGAGAGATGGAATTTTGCTAGTGGGGCATCCGATGTGGCACTACAGCCTTGTAGCCACAGTGGCTCAGTTCTTGCTGCTAGTTGGATGACACTGAGTTGAAGGTTGGAGTGAACTTGGTGAGATGTGTTATGAGATTTCAAACTTACCTCTAGACTTCGTCTCCAGTATTAGCAACCGTGGAATCTGCTTTATCACGCTTCTCTTGCCTGTGACTGAAGATGGCGCGAACAAAGACGTGCACTTGGCTTCTCAGGAACCAAGCGAGACCAGCAAAGACGAAAAAGAAAGCGAGGACGAGAAGTGCGATTGCGACTGCAGGCGAGGAAGCCATGGCTCAACTTGGATAGAGTGAAGTTGAGATGCGATGACACTTGGTGTTCTGGAATCAATCACTTTGACAGATGAATTTGTGTACGAGTTGAAGTGTTTTGTTTAATTCAGGTAACTATCTATGCAGTCAAATAGATAGATAGCTTGGTTTGGCTGTAAACAGATGCTGTGCTCTCTGGTTGCCATGGTGCGTATTATCTGGATGTTTTTGGCAGTGGCAGACAGCCGTTGACAGTTGCACTGACTAGACTGTCAAAGGGTCTAAATTGGGGATCCATCCTGACGATCTAGAGTTTATCGCGATTGTGGGGTAATGATAAGGATTGTGGGGGAGGATAAGTCGGGGTCCTCATGGTCAAGGTATCATGGGCTTCATTATCGGCATTCTAGTATGACCGACAAGTTTAAGATCGACTGCCAAGAGTTTGTTGTCTAGGCATCATGGGAGGTCTTACAAAGTGCCCGAGCCATGCTATTACCGAAAAAGTAACAAGCCTCCAGAGTCAATTGTTGGCTGGCGGTGCCGAGCATCGTCAAACCACGGCTTATTTCGTCTCGGCTCTTACGGTTGGTGTCGGCTCAGGATGACGTCGCTTCCTCGCGGTATCAGACAAGCCAACCCCTCGGTAATGCTCTATGCTATCTATTCTAACATCTTATTGAGTTCTAGCTATTCGAATAAAAGAAAACATAGCCCAGGATTCAATTGATCTCTCAACAAAAAGCATCCACATCCGTCATGAAGTCTCGAGCTCTGCATCAAGCCGCCCTGAGGAGGGCTACACTTGCCAGACCACATGTAACACCTCTCGCTCTTCGATCAGCGAGTAGTGTATCGCAGCGACCCAATTCGAACTTTGTCTCTTTCCCTGGTGCATTGAAGAGCGCTTTCACAAGCACGCTCAAATTCGAATCCCCCGAGTCGTACCCTGCCTTGTCGACGTATCGCGTTGTAGACCAACATGGAGTAGTGGTGGATGAATCCTTCAAACCAGATATCTCCGATGAGGAGGTTATCCGACTCTATAAAGATATGGTGTTTATCTCAATTATGGATCTGATAATGTTTGATGCGCAAAGACAAGGTCGATTGAGCTTCTACATGGTCAGCGCAGGCGAGGAGGCCGTCAGTATTGGAAGCTCAAGCGTGTTAGACCCAGAGGATGTCATGTTCACGCAATATCGTGAGCAGGGCGTTTTCAAAGAGAGAGGATTTACAGCAACAGACTTTATGAGTCAATTGTTTGGTAACATAAAGGACCCAAGTCGAGGACGCAGCATGCCCGTCCACTACGGAAGTAAAGAGCTGAATATTGTGAGTATAAAATACCAACACAAAGGAGCCTTGGCTAACACAAAGGTACACAGCATTCCGTTTCATCACCGTTAGCAACACAACTTCCTCAAGCTTCAGGAGCCGCATATGCTCTAAAGATGCAAAAACTTCAGAACCCGAGTTCCAAGGCTCGTGTGGTTGCGGCATACTTTGGCGAGGGTGCAGCGAGTGAAGGTGATTTCCATGCTGCTCTCAACATCGCGGCTACGAGATCTTGCCCTGCCATCTTTATCTGCAGAAACAACGGTTTCGCTATCTCAACACCCACACTAGATCAATACCGCGGCGATGGTATTGCCAGTCGTGGCATTGGTTACGGTATTGATACCATTCGCATTGATGGTAACGATATTTGGGCAGTTCGAGAGGCCACCAAAAAAGCCCGCGAAATGGCACTTGAAGACGGCGGCAAGCCAGTCCTGATTGAGGCCATGACCTACCGTGTTTCACACCACAGCACATCTGACGACTCGTTCGCCTACCGTGCGCGTGTCGAAGTTGAAGACTGGAAGCGTCGCGACAACCCCATCACACGCCTGCGCAAGTGGATGGAGGCCAAGGGCATCTGGGATGAGGCCAAAGAAAAAGAGGCCCGAAGCGCTCTACGAAAGGAGATTCTCAAGGCGTTTAGCGAAGCAGAGCGTGAAAAGAAGCCACCGATTCGAGGCATGTTTGAGGATATGTATGAGGAAATGACAGACGACTTGAAGGCTCAGATGAAGGAGCTCAAGAGCATGATGGACAAATACCCCGAGGAGTATGATGTCTCTGAGTTCGAGGGTGGTAAGGATAGTTTGAACCCATAGGAATAAGGGACTAGTAATTTTAGAAGATCAGATAATGCGCAATCAAACAAGTAAACGCAAATTGTCGTGTCTTTATAAATTGATTGAAGCCTTAAGCTAGGCCTTCGTAAGAGCAACGGTTGAGATAATGACTGGTTATATGATGAAGGAGAAAGTCCTGCAAACAACTTGCTGGAGGAAATGATTGGTGTACATAGAAGTTCGACTTTGGCTAAATCCCTTTTGATGTTAAAATTGACTTTTGGAATTGGACAATTTATTAAGGATAATAAGCTTCTATTTAACATAAATCTGCTGTCTGTTGCATAGAATTATTAACATCGCAGGTTCAGGTTTTGTCTTTGTGATGAGGGCATCAGTAACATCAAAAATGGCTTTTGTAGGTTCACTAAGACTTTGCAGATTTTTAGCCTATAAAGCAAGTAACTTTCCTGTCCCGGTGACATATTGTATGAATTTGGCATCCATCTTGAGAACCATTGACTTTTTATACAGTGACTTGAGGCTCTATCATCCGACCGTGCAATATCCGATGTCGATGGTCTAGTCGCAGCTCTTAGCGTCACCTTTGCAGTGGGCTTTTAGTGGGAGCGTGATGGACGCCACTTTGAAACTAAGCGGGCCGCTCCACAATGCAAGATCCCTCTCTCGCAGCTGCACCTTGATGATGTTTTACGTTAATGGATAAGTTAGTTTGGGATGGATATGTACATCATCAGGGCATGACTGACTCAAGATGAGAGTGCTAATCGAGAGTCAAAATACTGGCGCACTTATAAACTGGAGCATAAAACTCTGACAATCGTTGGAAAAGATACCATTGTTGGTTACAACTTTACCTCATGATATTGGATCCATGCTCCATCTTTCCTGGCCGTGCAGCTCTGCCGTGATAAACAGAGAACCACCCTGCCCCTCCTCTCTCTGGAGCCCGGCACAGTGCACGCTTGCCCGCAGTTAAGGAGGTAGAATGGGCGATTCACAGTGCTTTTGGAGTGTGTCTTGTCCTACACAAACGCATATTGGGTGGATGATAGAGCGGGCACACCCCAACTTTATTGCAAACGTAGTGCTGTAGGTGGCCTTGAGCAAGAGCCTCTCAGGGCCGCATATAGTGGAGTCGACCACCTCATACACGTCAACCGTTCCATTCGTTCGTTACGTTAGACTACCTCTAGACTCAGGTTGAGGTGTCCATCCATCATCTTCTCTCCATCTCTCGTATCTGTAAACCCAAAAACACCACTTATCTCCTACCTCCTCCTACCTTGTTCTCTCCTACTCCAGAGGGGGCACTTGTTTGACCAAGACCTGTATCCTGTAACTTCAAGTTGTCCCGCATCGCCGAATACCTAAGAGAAACAGTTCCCCTCACCGTAACTAACCTAACCTAACTTGCCAATATCGCTATTGCGTCTCACCAATTGTCTATCTATCGTCTTTTCGACTCCCGGCGAGAAATCACGACCCCGCCGCGCTCGCGCCCGCCCGCTGCCTTCCTGATGGCGTAGGTCGTCTGGGCATGGCAGAACGAACATCGGCAGGTGATAACGAAGTGCGACTTCCTTCTACCTCGACAACCTCAACTGCCACCTTCTTATCCGCTACCGCCGCTCCAGGTCCCCAGAGGTAGGGCCAACCCTTTTATCCTTCCCCATTAGCCATCTTGATCCTTGGTCTGCCACTTCACTTTTTCCCTTTCATTCACTTTGTGTTTGTCACCGTCTCGCGCAGCTGTCACCACGTCATTCGTACTTGGCCTCGCCTGTTCAGGTACTGTACGGGACAGGCACCCTCGTCGTCCCAGCACTGACCGACTCTGGCCGCTGCTGCTGCGTTGCGTTGCGTTGCGTCGCTGATTCACCACGAACATTCGAGACAACAAATCCATTTATCCTTCCGACCCAAGCCGCCGTTTTGCCGTAGTCAATCATTGCCTTCATATGTGTTTGATGGTTCATCTGGTGCTTAGCTTTTGGTTGAACTTTATCTTGCAACCTGCAGGTACTTGCTCAGCCTTCGGGTATCTCAAACCTACCATCCTCGACCAGCAGGACCCGACCAAACAAACAATATCTCTGAAGCACTTGACTTTCGGTCGCGGCTCGTGCTTGTGTTTCCTCTCTTCATCTCCCTTTTCATCTTCCTCACAATACCCCAACGACTTCACCTTAAAACACACTCTCTACCTTTTCTTCCACATGCATCGTCAGTACAAAGCTTACGACAATTATGAATTCTAGAATCACCAGATCTTCGGCTCGTCAAGCAGCGAGTCAGGCAGCCCAAACCAACGCTATTGCTCCTGCCGCTGCTGACGTCCCGACCACCGCAACCTCAACCACCCCAGCCTCACGAAAGCGCAAAGGTCTCGCTACTGAGAAGAGCCCGAGTAACGCCTTAACATCTGGATCTTCAGGTCGACGGTCCAAGAGACAAAAGATCCCCGAAGCCGTTTCACCCTCCACCAAAAACAAAAATCACCAACCTGCACCTAGAGCTAGGCGAAAGGCAAAACACACTGAAGAGATGGACAGCCCAGAGTAAGTCTGCAATGCCATTTTGCGCAAGTTCGCTACGCGGAAGCAATATGTTAATTTCTGTTAGCAACGAGAGACCTGGGTCTGCGAATCCCGCAGAATCATCTATTCCATCCGGCTCCTCTAGCCGAAAATCCAGCCGCTCCAAGAAGCCCACTGGATCTACACAAGGTTAGTAGGGAAGAAGCAAGCCTCGTGACATTGTTCAATCACAGGACTAACCATGATCTCAGAGTCAGTACAAGGCTCGACCCTAACCACACGGAGATCAAAGCGAAATCTTGACACCGCCGTTGACCAAGATACACCAATGACGGGTACCGACGAAAACAAGGACCCAGGACCACCGCCTCCTCCTCCCCCGCCCATCGACCAACATCGCGACGACGATAGTGAAGACAATGACGATGATGATGATGAGGAAGGGTCACGAAGATACGATGACGATGAAGACGACGACGACGACGATGACGATCCTTTCGGCGGGTTTGGTGGCCCTCCAGGCAGTCTGTCTAGCACTTTGAGAGCACTAACGGGGATGATGTCCGGCCTTACATCACGGTTCAGAGAACTCCTTAACAGCCTACGATCAAACGACCTCTCGGAGCAACTGATAGCTCTACAGGAGCTCTCAGAAATTCTGCTGGTTTCGAACGAAGAGAATCTTTCTGGCCATTTCTCTCCCGATGCCTTCGTTAAGGAATTAGTTACGCTCATGAACAAGGAAGAAAGCCCCGAGATCATGCTACTCGCTTGCCGGTCTTTGGCAAACTTAATGGAGGCATTGCCCGCCAGCGTTGCGAACGTCGTCTATGGGAACGCCGTCCCAGTACTGTGCCAAAAGCTCCTCGAAATATCCTTTATCGATCTAGCCGAACAGGCCCTTAGCACCCTGGAGAAGATTTCTGTTGAGTATCCTACGAGCATTGTTCGCGAGGGAGGTCTTACTGCGTGCCTTTCGTACCTCGATTTCTTTGCTACAGGCACTCAACGAACTGCTGTCACCACCGCCGCCAACTGCTGTCGCAACATTCCCGACGACTCATTCCCAGTTGTACGGGATGTTATGCCTACACTTCTTAACGTTCTCAACAGCAATGACCAGCGTGTTGTCGAACAAGCCTCGCTTTGCGTGTCAGGTATAGTAGAGAGCTTCAAGTATCATCCTCATAAACTGGAAGAACTTGTTAGTGTGGATCTTCTTCGCGGCGTACTCAGACTTCTTGTTCCTGGTACGACCAACATGATTAGCTCTAGTATCCACACTCAGTTCCTCCGAGTTTTGGCTTTCACCGCACGAGCGAGCCCTCGCCTTTCAGCCGAGCTCTTCAAGCTTAACGTCGTGGAGACATTGTACCAGATTCTCACAGGAGTGTCACCACCAAGCGGCACTGAGGATGTTGCCTCAAAGTTGGACAGTGTTGTAATCATGCAGGCCCTTATTCATCGACCCCGAGAGCAAATCATCGAGACCCTCAATGTCATCTGCGAACTACTTCCCAACCTGCCACGCAATGCCGACCCGTCGTTCGGGGATTTTGTCGAGCTTATCGCCTCTACAGAACCGCCACACCCAGCATCTGGCGGAGGAAGAAACCGCAGGACTACAAACGAGAAGCGTATCGAACTTCTGGAAGACTGCAAAGACGAAGTCCGCCGCTTCGCTCTTATCATTTTCCCTACTCTGACGGACGCCTTCTCCAGTACGGTCAACTTGAGCGTGCGCCAAAAAGTGCTCACAGCACAGCTGAAGATGCTCTCCAACCTGGACGAGGACATCCTGGTCGAGGCGTTGACTCCTGTTCCCTACGCCTCTTTTCTGGCATCTATTCTTTCACAACAAGATCACGCATCTCTCGTCATGCTCGGACTCCAGGCTGCAGAGCTCTTGCTTAGCCGACTCGACAAGATTTATCGCTACCAATTCTACCGCGAAGGGGTCTTCCTAGAAATCACCAAGATCGCTGAAGAAGAGGACCCTGTTGAAGAGAAGCCGGACAAGAGCGCAAAGCCAGAGAGCGAGGATGAACGAACAGCGGATCAAGAGAACGAGCATTCTTCAGAACAAGAATCTGGGCATGACGAGGACGATGATGAAGAGGAACGCGAATCATCTGACGATGATGAGGACGACGATGAAGAAAATGATAATGAAAATGGCGAGGCGAACAACGAAGATATGTCCCCGGTTAGCTCCCGAGGATCTACTGTGTCTCTCGAGGTTCCCCTCGGCCGATTCATCTCTGATGTTCGCTCTATGAAGTCCCGAACGCGAGACGTTGCCAAGAAATTCCTCGAGACCCACGAAACTGAAGGTCACGGCCAAGCGATGAAGGCTAAGGCTACAGCAATTCTTGATGCTCTTTCAGAATTGGCCGGTGAGCTTGAAACCTTCTATCTCAAACGATCAGCTGGAAGTGTTGCAGCCGATAAAGGAAAGGAACTTTTTACAACACTTGCGTCACACTTTGATACAGACGTCCTAGAGAGTGTCACGAGCGCAGAACTTCTCTCGTCAGGTCTCGTCCGTGTTCTCCTCGAGATCTTCAGCAATCCTGACGAGGAGCTCGCTCGCGCCGCTCAGTCGACGTTCTTGGAAGTCTTCATGGCTTATACAGTGAAGTCGAAGCCAAAAACAGCGACTGCAGAGTCTCCAGCAACCCCTTTCAGTGTCATGATCCACAAACTTCAGGACTTGCTCAGTAGGTCGGAGCACTTTGAGGTTATCACGGTGCATCACAACACATTTGATGGCAACCACAGTAGCCCTGCGTCTATGCTAGGCAAACAAATTAGACTTCGTCTCGTTGCTGATGACGAACTGGAGATCCCTAAACCGTACCGAAATATTATGGTATCGATCCATGCTATTGCAACCTTCAAATCTCTAGACGACTACTTGCGGCCCCGAATCAGTATCACCGAGAGGCCCCGTGGTGCCTCCCGTCGAGACGGAGTTGCTAGAGCGCTTGCAGCAATGGCCAGTTCCGCTGGTCTTGCCGGAATTCCTCTTAGCAGTGCGGCAGCAGCCCGTCTAGCGGCAGCTGACGGAAGTCTATTCTCAGGCGGCCCTCCAGTACCCCCGCCTCCTGCTGCTCCAACACCGTCAGGTTCCCGACTTGCCCGTAAGTCGAAGTCACAGGCCGCTCCTGCTACACCAGACCAGTCTGCTGGACCGTCTCGAGATAAAAGCGCACTTCGCCGATCCTCGCGACGACATGGTGCGGCAAGCACACCTCCAGCTCCTCGGCCTCCGCCAACTGACGACGACGAGATGCAGGACACACTAGAGTGTGCTGATGAGAAGCAATTAACCGACGATGAAGACGTAGGAGAGAGTAGTGCACTGGACGCCATTGTTGGGGAGCTTGAAGAGGATATGGAAACCGAGTCAACTCCTGGTGACACATCTGCTGTAAACATGGAGGTAGCTACGGGCGGACATGTGACAGCACGCAAAGAAGACGGCACTCGCATCGCGACCCCGACCGGATCTGGTGCACCTACTCGTGGTGGACCCCCTCCAGCTGGAGGTCACAGCACACCTACTCCGGCAGCGTCATCGTCAAGGGCCATGTCTTATGCTTCTGCTCTTCAGGCTGTGCCCCAAGACTGGCATATTGAATTCAGTCTTGATAGCAAGCTGATTCCTAACGAAACTACCATTTATCGCGCTGTGCACACTTCAGCGTCCAACTCGGATGAGCATCTCGGCCGAAATATCTGGTCGACTATCCATCCCATCAAGTTCAAACGGGTCCCTGGACCGCCACCGGCAGAAACTCTTTCGTTCACTTCCAATTCCGAGGCTGACGGCGAGGATGAGCACGGAATTCCTGCGTCGCTCGCAAAGCACCCTACAACTTCATCAATCCTACGACTGCTGAACATTCTTCATGATCTCAACTCCAACATCGAAGACGTTCTGGTCGAGAAGAAGAACAGCATTATCGGCCTCAACGTTGAGCCACTGTCTCAATTCGTCAACACGAAGCTTACCGCAAAGCTGAACCGACAGTTAGAGGAGCCCTTGATTGTTGCTAGTAATTGTCTCCCTAGCTGGGCGGAGGATCTGGCTCGTTTGTACCCATTCCTCTTCCCATTTGAAACTCGACATCTCTTCCTGCAGTCTACATCCTTTGGCTATGCCAGATCGATGACCAGGTGGCAGAGCACCCAATCAGCAGAGGAGAACCGAAGAGATCGAAACAATGAGAGACCATTCCTTGGCCGACTTCAGCGACAGAAAGTCAGGATCTCTCGTCAAAAGATCTTGGAATCAGCTTTGAAGGTTATGGAGCTTTATGGTGCTGCGCAAAGTATCTTGGAGGTTGAGTACTTTGAGGAGGTGGGCACCGGTCTCGGCCCTACGCTGGAATTCTACTCGACGGTGTCACGAGAATTCTCGAAAAAGAAGCTCAAGCTATGGCGCGAGGTTGACACAAACGATTCTGACGAGTTTGTGTCCGGTGCCACCGGGCTCTTCCCCAGACCTCAGAGTGACGAAGAAGCTGGAACACCAAATGGAGAGCGAATTCTACATCTGTTCAAGATGCTTGGAAAGTTTGTTGCGCGATCTATGATTGACTCGCGAATCATTGACCTTCACTTCAATCCTATTTTCTTCAGGATTGGAGATGCCGTATCTGGAGTAAAGCCGTCCTTGGGAGCCGTCAGAATGGTTGACCCGGGCCTGGCCCGGTCGCTGAAAGCCATCAAGCAGTTTTCTTTGGCTAAAAAGGAGATCGATGAAGACCCCAGCCGCACTCCTGCACAAAAGGTCGCTGATACAGAGAACATCACCATCGATGGTGTTAAGCTTGACGACCTGTGCCTCGACTTCACCCTGCCTGGGTATCCGAACATCCAACTCGAGGACAACGGCTCGCAGAAACGAGTCACTATCGACAATGTTGACGCCTACCTAGACAAGGTCATAGATATGACTCTCGGTTCCGGTGTTCGTCGTCAAGTCGATGCTTTCCGTGCTGGGTTCTCACAAGTCTTCCCTTACTCAGCACTGAGTGCATTCACCCCAGATGAGCTTGTCACCCTGTTTGGACGCGTCGACGAAGATTGGTCTATTGAAAGTAAGTAATTTCTCATGCCAGCGCATGTGGTACCCACTAACATATTACTAGCTCTACTCGATTCTATCAAGGCCGATCACGGCTACAACATGGACAGCAAGACTGTGAAGAACTTGCTCCAGACCATGAGTGGATTCAACCCATCAGAACGCCGCGATTTCCTACAATTTATAACTGGAAGTCCCAAGCTTCCGATCGGAGGTAAGTTCCAGCTATGTGAAACTCATGAATAGGAACTAACGTTTTTAGGCTTCAAATCATTGACACCAATGTTCACTGTCGTCTGCAAACCCAGTGAAGACCCCTATACGTCCGATGACTACTTGCCTAGTGTCATGACGTGTGTCAACTATCTGAAGCTCCCAGATTACTCTACTATTGAGATCATGAAGAAGCAACTTTTTACAGCTGTCAAGGAAGGCCAGGGAGCTTTCCATCTGTCCTAGATTGGGCTATTTCATGAGATGCTCTACGATACGATGCTATGCACCATCCGTGGCGCCTCGAAAACAAATGAGACTTGTTTATTTTGATGACTTGGCAGGAAAAGCTTCCGTGTTCCCTTTATGCCCTGATGAAACAAAACTACCCCTACGACGGACTGGAACGAAGGAATTAGACAGTGCATTTTGTTTTGTGTTGACAGAAGCACAATATTGCATGACTTGGGGATTGGCGCAGGATTATATTTTTTATGACAATTGCTGGAATGGCATGGCAAACCATTGAAGTCTTTGGACGGGGAAGAAGACTTTCAAGAAAACCGCCCATTAGGCAGAGTAGTCGCAGATGAAATTGTGTATTTGGGCCATGCCTCACCGCGTTGCATAATGAAACAATGAATAATTTAGCAGTTGCATGCATACACGTCTTGATGGTATTTATTACACGTGAATCCTTTCTGTCAATGCACCTAACACCAAACTTGCATTTCATAAATACATGACCAAAGAGTGAGCCTATTCATTGCCCTCCTGAAACCGTAAACCAGCCACGTAACTAGACAGAAAAGCACAACCCAATAAAGCAATAGGAGAAGTCATAAAGGCACCAGCATTCTACAGTCGTTCATCTTCTTCGTCCGAGTCCCAAATCTCAGGTGGAACTCTCGCATCATCACGTAAGAGGCTATCAGGCAGCATTTGACTCTTTGTCAACAGCTGCGAAGAGCCTGGATTGTAATCGGGCAGACGTAGCGCGGCATCCTCATCGTCCCCATCCAGCAAACTGTCCGGAAGACCGATGCTGCTAGAAGAGTGTAGTGGAGGACGACGGATGGAAGATGAATGTTGCTTCTCAGGAGTGGAAGCTTGAGAGACAGTGGTTGCTTGAGAGGGGCGCACAGCAGGTAACTTGGATGCGCTACTTAGAGGAGCGCGAGAGGCCCGAGGGGTTCGGCGAGGCGGAGGTTTAATAGTTGTGGGAGAGGAGGCGACGTGGGTAGTTGGAGGAGTGGTGTGTTGTTTATCGTTATTCTCTTCCTCGGGAGTCGAGGGGACGAGAATGTCGTCCGAGGTAGGGATTTGGATCGACTGAGCAAAATCGGTATGGAGTTGAGCTTCGACTTGCTGCGAAACGCTCATGCTTGGGGTAGGTGTGGGATTGTTAGCCTGAGGAAGAGGCTGTGACGAGTTGGCAAAAAGATCGACTTTTGCACTGTCGTCTTCATCTAGAATCTGTGTTGGCACTTCTTGCGAAGCGGCCTCCTTGAAGAGAGCATGGCGCAGATTCCATAGTAACTGACTAACGATAGCAGGAGGGAAGTAAACGTAGCGACCGACGTCACCGTCGATCCAACCTTCTTCCCGCATATCGTCACCTTCAACTGGGTTGTTCAGCTCGTAAACTTGGGTCAGATGGTAGCGCCAAGCTGGGCCTTCGGTTACACGACCAGGGTCAGCGCATGCCATAAAGCGCAATAATTCCCCATCGTACAGCCAGAAGCGAACCACCTGTGCAGGTATCTTGAAGTTGAGGATGAGGTCAGCCTGGTAGCCCTCTAGAACATCGTCAATGATGTCTTGAGATAGTGGAAGCAGGACATCTGTGCGAGCAGATGCAGGCGGCAGTGATTGCAGCGTGGCCAACGGTACACGTTGAGATTCCAGCGGCTGGGTTTGAGTTTGTGGGAGGGGACGATGTATGGGATTGCGAACGCGCTTTGCTGGACGGCTTCTGGCTTTAGGTGTTGAAGACGGGGGAGGGAGTTCAGTATTTCGTGAACTCAGGGGTGGTAGTGATGTGCTTGATCCTTGTCCATTCGACCCAGAAGACTCCTCTGAAGTTATGGTCGCGAAGGCTTGTCGCTTAGAAGTTTTAACAGCCGCTGGCTGTGCAGAAGACGATGATGCTCTTATCATCTCTTCCTCTGATGAAGCAATCTCGCTCATAACGAGCTGCGTTTCAGCGCCAGCGACAAATGTGTTGTTCTCGGCGTTTTCATCGCCAAACCCTTCACCATCCTCATCAGAGCCAAAGTCCTCATCATCTTCATCCTCGGAATCAGGTATCTCCAGCATAACCTTCTTCTTACCACTGCCGCCGGGCGACACTTTCTTCATTTTTGGTGTAGGACTACCACTTCTTTGGCTTCCGCCCAGTTCGGTGCTAACTCCTCTGCGCGCCTTGGTTGGCGTTTCCATCTCGTCCAGTCCAGAAGATGTTTCCAGCGGTTCAATGCTGCCTTTCGGTGTTCTAGGAGTTTTATTTGGCGAGTCGACAGGCAGTTCCCGTAGAGGGGTACGGCTGGCTGAACCCCAACTGTCGGTAGCGTAAGAATCTTGGATAATGCGCTCATGCTGTCGCGGCGTTGTGGTCGTCCGAGGCTTACCCTTCAGCTCTTTAAGCGGCGACGGGGCAGCAGGTGATGACATCTTTCTTTTGGCTGGTGATGCTTCTGTACGATCAGGAGGTCCGTAACGATCGAGCATGAGACTAGCAGGCGTAGATGATATGCTTGGTGGCGCTGAAAGCTGACTTGACGAAGGTATCTCAACTGATTTAGCTCGCTTTCCTGGCGTTTGCTTTTGCGGTGTTTGTGGTACAACAGACTCCTCGCGTGGAGGGGGTATATCTGGGAGTGCCTCTTCTGGTCTGCGCTTCAATATCGACTTGAGAATCTTTGGGGTCTTGACGGGCGAGACATTTTTCCTTTTTCGAATATGTTGCGGGCTTGGACTCGCTGGGTTTGCCAGCCACTGTTGGAATCCATCATCGTCGTCTTCATCTTCGGAATCCTTGATCAGTTCAGCGTGGGGTGTATCGCGGCCGAGGAACTGGGTCAACGTTTGTGTGTGATAGTTCGAACTAGTAGGCGTATCTCCCATAGTCTTACGCCGAGTCGATCTCTTTTCCTTCTTCGGCTTGGGTTGTTCGTCGGTATCATCTCCTAGTGTGCGTCGTCGTTTTGTTCGGTCCTTCTTGGCGGAGGCCTTCTTCGAAGCTGCCCGTCGTTTCCTCCCACTCGATACAGGTTCTTCGTCTTCGTCCTCTTGTGGCTCTGCATTCTCGCCCTCTTCGTTTTCGTCGTCTTCCTTGGCAGATCCCATGTCCTCTTGTTCACTATCACTGAGTACAATTGGGTCATGTCCTTCGAGGCTTGACACAAAATCGATTTGTGTTAATGTTTGTTGTCGCAGTAATTTCGAGGGTGTCTCTGCTTGTTTCTTGCGATTCTGCTTTCCATATGTCCGTACGACTCTCCTACGCGCCGGGAATTGTGCTTGCTGTTTCGCTGGTGTTGAATGATAGACACGGCTCTCTGCGGGGACACCGCCTGAACGGGTTCTGGGCGTCATTATCGCGGTTTCCGAGTACTTGGGCGGGTTTGTACAATAAGCACAAAACTCAAGTTCAACTGAGTAAACATATAAAACACGACATGATAGTTTTGAACTCAAGCAATCTAGGCAGCTTCGATATCGAGGTCGATGACCGGGATGGTATGAGTGGAGCTACAAGGTCCAAGGGCGTTAAGTGGCGTAGCTTAAGGTTCCCAGGATGCTACCTTAGTTATCGCGACGCGTCTTGTCGCGTAAAGTGGTTGGATATCAACATCCAATTAATAGAACGCGTACCTGACTATGCACATCTTTATTATGCACAAATACTAACTTAGGTAGTAACAATTAATCCGTCAGTCATGCAATATATTGAGATATACCAAAACTCATCCGTCCAACGCTTGACACATCCCTATTTACCACGAAAGGCGCCTCGTTTACTCCCCATGACGCATCAAGCACGCCAATAGTAACTATAGTATTCATACAACAGATTCATGTGATCGTATTCCCATTCACTCTATACCCCAGAACTCAGCGGAATGCAGCCTTGACGTCGGCTCGAGGCCACTCGAAAGCGATATCACCACCATAAATGTTGGTTGTCACTGCGCCCACCCGTCTCTCAACTTCTTCGTAAAACTGCTCGCACTCTGATAGCACCTTGATGACCAATCCTCGGCTCAGCGCTGGGTCGTCAGCGTCGCCAAAGTGTTTCTCCACACGCTTGCGTAGTGCCTCGATACCCTTGCGAATTTCCTTGGAATCGTAGTTGCTAAGAACCTTGTTGAAGACCGTCTTGCTGTTCGAGGGTTGCGCAGCAATTGCTGCGGGCGATTTGCCTGATTGTAATTGAGCTTCCATACTCTCAAGGTGCTCCAAAACCTTGCCAAGTGGTCGACGCATCACCGCACTGAGATACAAGTTCATGTGTTCGTAGTACGTCGTGTTGGCCCTATCCTTCCATTCCTCGAGGACCTCCAATCCCCGAGTGTCCGTCTCTTCCAGGAAATGGTTCATGTTCTCAATCAGTAGAATATGGAAGTTGAGTGCCTCCTTGTCCTCTGGATCCGCAGAATTGGTCGCTACGCCAGCCGCGGGGTTCTCTCGTGCGATGACCATCAGCGAGTCATACATAGTCTTCAGTATACGGTCGTATTCACGATCAATGGTGGCTCGAGCTGCTAGTGTACCGTCAACACCAACAAGCATGCCCTCAACAGCACTAGAGAAGTGAGGGAAGATACGGATGAATGCAATAACACCCTTGCGCTTGCTGATCTTGACCTTCGTCTCTTCGATAGCACGAAGCTGCTCGTCGACAAACTTCTTGAACCGAACTTCCAAATGGCCGTGGAGCTTTTGTAGGAGGGTATTAATGTACTCCTGGTTAGATTGCCCAACGTCGGCAATATACTTCTCCAAAGTCGCCAAGACGCCAATACCTTGCCTAAGAGCTGTTAACGATTTGTGGTTTACCAGTCATTGTGATGTGAACTTACAAAGGATCTTGCCCGACAACCCATTCCATGAGACGTAGCAGTTCTGACTCCATGAAAGTAAAGATGACCTCCATTGCACGCAGAATACGTCTGGCTAGGTCTCGGTCGGGTTCCATTAATCGTGGCCGTCTGAGATCAGTACCTGCTCGTTCAAAGGGTGGGGTTGCAGCAACAGCTTCCGGGAAATCGATTTGTTCAAGCGTCGATGCATGGAAGAAGTCAACAATGAAGTTTTGCTCCATCTGCATCAAGGGGAGTAAATTATCCAAGACTCCTGAGAAAACTTCGTAAGGCGCATCTTTATTGTCGTCTGGCTTCTTCTCAACCTTTGGTTTGTTGCCACCCTCTTCTCGAGGGGATCGGAGGGCTCTGGCCAAAGTTCCGCTGCGCTTGACTGTCAGCTTCCTGGCAGTGGTTGCCACACCGCCTCCGTCCTGTTTGTTCTCAACTGCTGATGTGAACAGCAGCTCGCCCTCCTCTCCTGTCAACTTCCTGGCATTCCTACGCCAGAATGCGATGACGGCTTGGAACTCTGTTCGGTATACAGGCTGGCTCTTATCTTGATAGATTTGTATGACCTGGTTCCACTCCTCACCATGCATATCCCGGGCGTAGAGCATAAGAGGGCTGAATTGCCAAAGTGAATCGCGGCCAAGATCGTGATGTGTTGAATCCACCTTTCTCGCCAAAGCTCCTTCCATGGCAAGCTTTGTTTCTGTAAAGGCTTGATTAAACTGTCCAGACATGAAAGCGACGACTCTGCCAATGAACATGGCACTTTCTTGATCATAAACCTGCTTCTTCTCCTGGACGATTCGCATCTGTTTGAAGTCGGGGTTAAGACCATGGCCTTGGTTTGGGTCTGTTGTGACATCCACCACTCCCTGACCAGCACTAGTGCGAGAAGGATCAATCTTGACCATAGCCTTATAAAGTGTGACGAGAGATGATTCAACATCTTGCAGACCGCGGATATCATCCAGAGGCGCCGATCTAAGGACATCGAGCTCCTTTGATGTGATAGCACAAGTCTCGAGCAGAGACTCGAGTTCCTTCTTGAGTAGCTTCTGGTTAGCGGTCTGTACTTGAAGACCTTGACCTTGGGCTTCGATGTATGCAATGTCTTCCGAAAGGGTCTTGTTCTTGTTAGTAAGGGATCATACAGATGATTGGGAATACGTACTGAAAGCTCGACGGAGTAGAGTGTAAGCAGATTGTCTAACTCCTCACACTCAGCCATGGCAACATCGAGCCCTGCTTTAATCGCATCAACACGCTCGTCCTCTTCGCGGAAACGAGCTAGCCAGCCACCGGCTTGGGCTTTGTTGAGTTCACGCTCCAAATCAGCCCTCATATCTTCTACATTACGCGCGCGCATTTGATCGCCCGGAACCCATCCAAAGTAATCCAGCCATTGAGCAAACTCCTCACTCCTTTCGTCAAGAATGGAAGGATTGACTCCTAATGACTGCAGGTACTTCACGTCGTTGCCCGCATTAATGGAGCGACGAGGTTTTTCCTTTTCAGGTTCAGTTGGCTTCTGCACTTCCTGCGGCGGGCCGTGCATACTAGTTGGCCTGCTCGCTGGAAGACTAATCTTGACTTCAGGAACCAGAGAATTGCGATTCGCAGACTTCGGCTGTTCTGCCGGCTTAGGTTGCTCCAGTTGTTTGTCCTCTTCGGCCTTGGGTGTCTCTCTGGGCGTCTCCTCGGGAGTGGCTTGCTCAGATGGTCTTGGAGGTGCAGGCACAACGCTGTTGATACCATCTGGTCCCTCCTCTCCCACCTTGTTCTTCAGGAGGCGCATACGCTCTGCAGCACCGCCAGGTCTGGGCTTAAAGGCTGTGGCAGCATTGGCTGCGGATGCTGCCTTCCAAAGCGCGCCAGCGATCTCGTTTCTGGACTTTTTGGCTTTGATCATAGGACCCAGGCCAGGTCTTGCTTCTTGACCTGGTTCTCCCGGTGATGCATTTGAGTCTTGGTCGGAATAATCCACCGAACGCTCTCCGGGTGATGGCTCATCTACAGGCTGAGGGGTTTCCTGCTTGGGAACTTCAGGAGCTGGCGGCTGTATATTTGCGAATCTGGGCACGCTCACTGTCATTGGCGAGACATCGGAGGAGCCTCCTCCAGAGCCTGGAGAGAGGGCTAGTGCAGGGCTCGGTGTATGACCTTGAGCAGGACTGGGAGCGCGGGCTGGAGCTGGGGCTGGAGCTGGGCTAGGTACTCGAGCTGGCGACGGACTGGGACCTCGAGCTTTTGCAGGACTGGGGTCTCGAACTGGCGCAGGGCTAGGTCTGCGACCTGGAGCTTGTAAAGGATTAGGGGTATCGCTTGGCACTGTAGCCTGCTGGTATGCTGGAGTTGGATTTGGAGTCTGAGCCGGCGGACGAGATGGTGATGATCCTGGTCTGAGAGCAGAAGGTGTAGGAAGTGGCTCCCGTTTGGGGGGATCTGGTAGCCGTCCTGTGGGTGGCGGGTTCGGTTGGTCTTGGAAACTTCCGTTGAACGAACTGTTTGCCGATTTCTGACTTGCATTGTCCATTCTTGGCACGACACGTTCGCTGCTGCGAGGCGGAGGGGCCATTGGCTCTTTATTAGGACTGATCAGTGGTGGGGGAACCAAATCTCGATCCTGAGGACGAGTTGGGTCCATAGGCGGTCGCCTCCTTTCCGGGGGTGGTCTTTCCAGCTGGAGAGGTGAAGGCACTGGTTGTGGAGGACCTTGAGGAGGTGAGAGAATGGCTGGCGGTTGTGACTTTGGCGAAGGCTGAGGTTGGGGAGGTGTAAGGACAGCCGGTGCACGATTATCAGCAGGCTCTCCAAATCTGCCAAATGACCCTGGCCCATTGGCACCATTGCGAGACCGTGGTGGTAAGCTCGAACCGTCATCGCTCCTCGCAGTGAACGAGGTAGCGACAGAATCCTGACTCTTATTATTCTGAGCCATCCATCGAGGCTGAGGCGGACGTTCTCTCGAAGCACCTGATTCAAAGCTTCCAACAGGCGAAGCGCCAAGGTTCGGGTGCCCTGGGCGGGAGGGAGGTGTCATAAACGAAGGGACATCTTGAGGTCCAGCTGAAGGTTGTCCTTCGCGCCCCTGGTTTCCTTGTTGCCCTTGGTGCGAAGGGTGCATAGGGTGTATAGGACGAGGAGGTGCGCTCGCATTCTGGCTGGTAGCTTGCTCAGACAGTGGAGGAGGAGGTCTGGAACCACCGGTGGCTGGTCGCCTTGTAGCTCCCATAACCTGCTCATACTCCTTTTGCTCAAATCCTGCAAGCTCCGGCGTCTTTCCACCCGTGTACTTTCCATATATTTTGATAAGACTTGCGATAAAGAATTTCTTTTCCTTGTCCGTCTGGGCGTGCCAGAAATAAGCCTTTCCGAGTGTCACTTGAAAGCCGGTGTCGCCAGCCCAGTCGCGATGATCTGGCCTGGCCTCGGGGCCAGTGTAAGATTCGATGCGCGATAGGTCGTCGAGGTTCCATGTCTTGCCAATCGAAAATGTGCCATTTTGGTTTTCTTTGGACTTGTGTAGGCGAACTCGTCCGGATTTGCGCACAGCTACAATTATTATTCGAGGTTTCTGATTTTCAGCTGTCCGCGCTTGAGGTGGAGGAGGGGTCGTAGGATAGGAGCCGTATTCGGTGATTCGGATATGGGTAATGTAGGTTTCGAGAACTGTCCGAGTCTGTCAGTTTGTTGAATCGAGTACAGGCTATTCCAATCGCCTAGTTTGAGCGACATCTCCAATCGGTTGAGCTTGGGGCTCCTGCAAATGAAGCCTAGCTTGACAACAGTGTAGCAAGACTTACGGGAACCATCAACATCCTTCTTGTTGAAACAGCTTTCGATAATGCGGCGCTTCTCATCCTCGAATCGCTCTGCCCTATTGGCAGCAGCCGCTGCGCCGGGGCCACCCCCGTTTGCGCGGTCCATGAGGGAGTTCGGGGTAGGGAATCACGCAGAGCATCAAGTTGAGCAAGGAGGCATGTTCGTTTGATCGAGCAAGGGTTAGGTGTCAAACTCTTGCGGAAGCGAAGGATTAATCGAGCGAGCGGCTGCGCAGTATGCGGCGCGTTATGCAATGTTGTCTGATCGAGCTGATGGTACGTATAGATTGATTGTTGATGTCGTCGTTGGAGAATAAGTCGTCGAGGTCGAGGTCAAGTGGCTGGAGGTTCCCTATTTCGAGGTGGTTTCGGGTGGACACCTGCTCCTGCTTAGGCTGCGTACCTGCCTCTAGTGCTCCACTGCAGCTTGGAGTCGGGACGAGTATACGAGTTTCTGAGCTATAAACAGCAATTTTGGCGCTGACAGCTTTCTTGAAAAGCTAATTCGATTGAAGCTTTATTACAGTACCTACTATTTCTAATTCCTCTCACAATTCTGTATATGTTAAACTATTCATAACGTCCTGCTGGTAAGCCACGTTATCAAAAGTCATGTGTCGATAGCCAATCGATAAGCCACAAGATGAGGTCAGCGGTACTACAGCCACATTTGAATGGCGCACGTCAAGCTTCCATCAGTTGTGTTGTTCGAGTAATCGATAAATGCTCCAGTATTGATGATATCTAAACACGTTGATTAATAGCATCTTACCCATAAATCCTACCAGTTTCCGGCAATATTACAGTTTCTACGACTCTTAAATTTCCATGATGATAAGCGATAATAATAACAAAACTACTTTTTGGTAGTTCAGTCAATTGATATAGTATTAAAGCCGTGTAAGTGATACAGTCTTCCAATGATCATAGTACCTAGCGACCTGCCTACAGATAGTCCAATAGGTACCTGTCAGGGATCTGTTAGATTTCAGTTCTTACAGGTCTAGGTTAGTATTAATCAAGACAACTAAAGATCTCTCGGTATAAACTTAATTCATCAACAGACATTCCTTCATTCTAAACCACAACTCAATAGCTAAGCCATTGAATGATGTAGTAAAGCCAATTGTACAAGTGAGTTTGTTACTGGTAACCTAGTCTACATAGCATCAACAATATGTGCCTTTCGATCGTATACAAGCACCTAACCTATAGAATCAGACCGTCATAGGGAATATACTTCATTGATCCGTGTGCATATGATCTGCAATTGGTGCACAATCATCAAATAACCGACAACCGAAAAGTCCAGATGCTGTGATAGTAGCTCAACAAAGATGTTTTGGTGTAGCAATACACTGTTTCCAACACGACGTCAGCATAATTCCCAATTAGGTAATTTCTCAATCCAGCTTCCTTCTAAGAGATCAAGATCCGCTTTCCCCTCACGAATCAATCCGCATCATTGCACCCCCGGATCGGCTTGGGTTCACCCCGCAATCGGGGGTTGGGGGTTGGTCCTCCAAGAGCCGAGGTTGTGCATACAAATAGTTAAGTTATCCTTACCCGTCCAAGCCGTTGTAACCGCCTCATCAGAAGAGCTGAGTGAATCCTCAAAACCCTGGTCGTTGTGTCTATATCTCTTCACTTATACCAAACCTTAACGACAAGATGGTTCCCTCTGTGAGAGTCGTTCCTAATGTATGTGACAACCCAGCGCATTGGCGAGTGCTTGATGCCATGTAAATAGCTTCACTTCAAGATAACTTACACTTCACTCTAGGCTGCTAAGCGAGCTACCAGCCTGCTACGCACTATTCAGTATACGCATCCGCCTTCATGTCCTTGTCACTCAAACCCAGGATATCATCAATCGCCACCAACCTTTACCCCTTCAAAGCATGCTCACCAGCGCAAGTATGCTACCCCAACTACGCACCCAGGTCAGAAGGAGTATGCCTTTGAGATGGCTGCTTCGTCCATCAGGTTCGGCCCTGGAGTGACGCAGGAGGTAGGCATGGATTTGAAGAACATGGGGGCACAGCGAGTTTGTGTTGTCACCGATGAGAACGTCAACAAGCTAGATGCTATGAGACAAGTTCGCGAGGCCCTCACTCGGGAGGGCATCCCCTTTGAGGTATACTCCAAGGTTCGAGTCGAGCCAAAGGATAGCTCGTAAGTTGGACTTCACAAACGAATCTCAAGCCAGTCCACTTACACTACAACAGTATCAAGGAAGCTATCGCCTGGGTCCGTCCTTATGCACCAGATGCTTTCCTCGCCGTTGGTGGCGGCTCGGTTATGGATACTGCCAAACTCATGAACCTCTACTCAGCGTATCCCGACGCTGACTTCCTCGACTTTGTCAATGCTCCTCTTGGAAAGGGCCGACCCGTTGACAAGAAGCTCACACCACTTATTGCCGTCCCTACGACTGCCGGCACAGGTAGTGAGACAACGGGAACCGCCATCTTTGACCTAGTATCTAAGCGAGCAAAGACCGGTGTCGCTCACCGAAACCTCAAGCCCACGCTTGGTATTTGTGACCCCCTCAACACCAGGACTATGCCAGCTGCTGTCAAGGCCGCTTCGGGTCTCGATGTTCTGTGCCACTCGCTTGAGTCTTGGACCGCCATTCCATACAATGAGAGAACACCTAGACCGACAAACCCCATCCTGCGTCCAGCATACCAGGGCGCGAACCCCATTTCCGATGTATTCTCATTCCATGCGCTTCGCGATACCGTCAAGTACCTCCCCCGCTCGGTGAAGAATCCAGATGACCTTGAGGCCCAATCCAAGATGCTTCTGGCTTCTACGCTGGCCGGCGTTGGGTTCGGTAATGCCGGAGTTCACCTCTGTCACGGTTAGTACTTGATGCGTTTTCTTTTTTGCCCCTGCTTGAAACTAATTTGAACCCAGGCATGTCGTACCCCATTTCAGGCCAGAACCCAGGCTACAGTCACGATGGCTACGAGGTCGCTTCGCCCCTGATTCCCCACGGTGTCTCTGTGGCCGTCTCCGCTCCAGCAGTCTTCCGGTTTACCGCGGCTTCCAACCCGGATCGTCACTTGGCGGCCGCCGAGGCGTTTGGTGTTGATATCAGCAACGTGAAGCGGGAGAGCGCTGGTGAAGTTCTCGCGGAAGCCATAACCAAATTTCTTGCAGATTTGGGTGACCAGCCCAAGGGTCTGAAAGAATTGGGTTTTGGCACGGAACACATTGAGGCCCTTGTCGAAGGTACCATTCCTCAGGCACGTGTGTTGATGCTAGCACCAGGGTTGTCGACAGAGCTTGAAGCGGAGAAAGACCAGTTACGAAAGCTGTTTGAGAATGCCATGACACATTGATACTCTGATAGATAATAGGAGAAGTGTTCATGCGGACAATGCGTGCGATTGCGCGTTGCCGATCGATGCATCGAAGGGATGTCGTACCACTTTATATAACATTTTGATGTACTTGATCTACATATATGGTGACTTACATCGTGACGAATCGAGTCCACATGGGATTGCGTGGAACGTTTGGATGTATCGATCGACAAGATGGATGCAAATCATGAATGGGAACCATGAAGGAACCATGAAAGGAAAGCACGGATAGTAGGATGGGAATCATCGGGTAGTTTTCAAGTTAATGGATGTAGTGGAGGCATTGATATTGGATGTTGAGCTTGGATATAATATAAATCTTATTTCCAAGCTCAGCCCAGCCCAGTCTGAAACTATTGTATACGCTACTAGTAGTATGTGCTAGAGTTACCCTTTTTATGCTGTGCAAGGGAATGCTATGCTGAATTTGTGCAACTTGTAGCGTTTCGGATGCAATCGATTGACCGTTTAGAAGTCCATATTTCCTTTCTCGTCCTCCGTAACACAACACAGCCCAGCCTCCCTGTAAAAACTATTCTCGGTAACAGGCGTCATTGGGTGAATCTGAAAAAAGTCCCTGCAGGAACAGATCCACTAAAAGATTACTCAATCAGGTAAAAACAAGACGAATCGTGCATTGGTTTGCCGAGGGAGACGGCTACGGCTGGACGCTAGACTAGTCCTTTAACAATCTCTCTTAAACAATTTCTCGAACTACTGTTGGAAGCTTTTGACCGAAGCTTTTGCAGGCGAGTAGACGAGATTCGTCAAGGAAATATCAACCTTGATAGTGTAGAATTGGCGAACGATGCGGCTCCAGTTTGGGCATCTGGACTCAAGTCTAGACTATCCATTGCCCCTGTATAATGGAGTTCATAACTCCTTATTTCACAAACAAACATGCCCTTTCCCTCCAAAATAGAAGCGCTCAGAGTCATGAGTCTGATTAGTGTTTTCCGCCGAGTGGGCCGGTCAACCCCGGACTGCCGGTCGGAGCGCCTTCCGGTGGCCACGACGTCTTCAAGTTACATAACAAAAATTCGAGAAGCGGTTTCGCAATGAGTTTCCCAAGAAAGTCCAAGACTTCTAGGCTCGAATGCTCCCTCCTTGTGCCTCCACATCCTACGTCACGGGGCCAATTGGTAGGTATCTTGAGCATTGTACGAGGTCAAGATGATCGCTGCTTTTGCCGGACATGGTCAGGTCCCGGTCTTAGTCAAAGTATAGTCGCACTATCACAGCATTTCCCACCATAACAACTAGACTTCTCCATGATGGATCCATAAGAGTCCCTTTCCTTTGACTAGAATTCTTGTTATAATAACGTAAATCCTGTCCCCTTCACTCATCCTTTCCCCACGAATCTCTCGAACATCTCCAGTTAAACCCTGTTCTCTTGAATCATAGTCCCATCTTTTCTCCTCCAACACACACTCGTTTACCATACTAAAGCTATCGTCGCTTGATACCCTGACAGCACCCTGATCCTGCGATATACACACTACTGCAGCTTCAAACTCAAAATCCCAAATGGAAGGCTCCTCAAGGGATATCAAGGACGATCCCGACCTCGAGGTCGGTCCTGAACCACCCAAGCCAACAGTTGCTGGCAATGAATCAGGAACCGGAAACCCGCCCAGCCCTCAGACCGCTGCTGCGGCTCTCAAGAAGGACAGGGCGCGCGTGAGGTTTAACAGCAATGCTGCTGCCAGTCCTCCACCAACATCCGCCAACCCTCCTTCTACTCCCCAAGCTCCAGGCGTTACCAGACCCAGACCTTCACTCTTGCGCGGACCCTCTGCGGAAGCTGTTAAGACTCTATCAGATGCCAAAGATGGCGATGATGATTCGGATCCTGAATCAAAAGAGGCCATGGTCGCTGCACGAGAACGTGCTCGTATCATGGCCGACAACATTCACAATGATTCATCTGCTATAGACCGAGACTCGCTGGAGTCCAGCGCTGCCGGAACACCAGGATATGACAGCCCATTCAGCATTCCCCTCCAGGATCTCACCGAAGCAGGCACCAGCAAGGACGGTTTCCACAAGCTCCCCTCAGAGGATAAAGAGGGGCATGGCTTGAAAGACGAGGCTTTCAAGCTCGTCCGAGCACACACCATGCGTTTCGGACCCAGCGCCGGCAGTGGTTCAGACTCGCCTGAAGACAAGGAAGGCAAAGGCAAGGGAAAACAGCATGAAGAGCGGACTTTAACCGAATTGAACGATGGAAACTTCGATGGAGTTCTATACGATGTGCCTGCACCTGAACAGTACCGCGGAAGCGTTCTGTCACAGCTTCTGAAGCTTTACAAGCCTCCGGAACCATCTTTCAAGGGCACACACCACCGAGCCGCGTCTACTTCCTCTGTCATCAGTGATGGCACTCCTACCGTTCAGGGCACGCCATCTGGAGCCTCCACGCCCAGAAGAAAGTGGTACGAGGCAAACAAATCACAGGACACACTCGCAAACCTTATCGAGGCTTCTTCGCGACTTGCCAATCCCGTTGGTGATGCAGCAGGTGACGACAAGGACAAGACAAAGAAGAATGGAAAGAAACCACAGCGACCAGCCAACCGACGAACTCAAAGTGCGAACCGACTCAGCGGGTTGTGGCAGCAACAGGAAGCACGTATCACTGTTCACATTGCCGAGACTTTGGCCCGACAGGATTACATCATCAAACTATGCCGTGCTCTGATGCTATTCGGAGCTCCCACCCATAGATTGGAGGAGTATCTCAGCATGACAGCCAGAGTTCTCGAGATTGATGGCCAGTTCCTCTACCTACCAGGATGCATGATCATTTCTTTCGACGACAAGTCAACCCACACGACTGAAGTCAGAATTGTCCGCACTGGACAGGGCATTGATCTTGGTAAACTCAAGGATGTCCATCTCATCTACAAGGAAGTCATGCACGACGTCTGTGGCGTTGAGGAAGCGACTGAGAAGCTCCAGAATCTGATGAAGCGCAAGGACAAGTTCCACAAGTGGCTCCGAGTTGTCATGTTTGGACTCATGAGTGCTACCGCTGCTCCTTTCTCTTTTGGCGCTCGTCTGATTGATCTTCCCCTCATCTTCGCTTTTGGTTGTCTCATTGGACTGCTGCAGCTCATTGTGGCACCCAACTCTGCTCTCTACAGCAACGTCTTCGAAGTGTCTTCCACCATTCTTGTTAGTTTCTTGGCCAGAACGTTTGGTAGTATCAAAAAGGATGGCGAAGAAATCTTTTGCTTTGGTGCATTGGCACAGGGTGGCATCGTCATGCTGTTGCCCGGTTACATGGTTTGTAAGTCAACCACTGGATCTATCTATTCAAAGACGAATTCTAACATGTACGACTAGTGTGCTCTGCTCTCGAACTCCAATCCCGCGCTATCGTCCCTGGCTCGATTCGAATCGTATACGCCGTCATCTACTCTCTTCTCCTCGGTTTCGGTATCACCGTTGGTGCTGCTCTTTACGGATTGTTCAACTCGCACCCTTCCAATACGACAACCTGTACCAACGCTATGAACCCTTACTACGGCTTCATCTTCGTTCCTCCCTTCGTCGTTAGCCTGTGCATCATCTACCAAGCCAAATGGCGCCAGATGCCTGTCATGGTCATTGTCTCTTTCGCCGGATACATGGTGAACTACTGGTCAGCCCAGAAGTTCATTTCCAGCCCTCAGATTTCCAGCACCCTCGGTGCTTTTGCTGTCGGTCTGCTTGCCAACCTCTACTCTCGACTCCGACACGGCGTTGCAGCTGCGATTCTCATCCCAGCTGTATTCTGCCAAGTGCCAGGAAGTCTTGCATCGACTGGAGGACTGCTCAGCGGTTTGAAGGTTGCCAACTCCCTGACCAACGCAACTGGTGAGGTTGAAGGAACTTCTTCCGTGCAGTTTACGACGGGCTCGAACCCAGACAACCTGGTGTTCAGTGTCGCTGCTTCTATGATCCAGATTGCCATCGGTATCGCCGTTGGTCTCTTTATGAGTTCACTGCTTATCTACCCTCTGGGTAAGCGCCGCAGTGCTCTTTTCAGTTTCTAGTCTTTTTATGTACAACTTCATGTTCAGCGTGGCATCAGCATATTTGTTTCTTGTCATTTCGAAAATTCATCTTCAAAAAGTTACAGCATATACAACGATTTGCATTGTTAATCTAGAGCGATAAAATACGGATTCGGTGTTGGTTGGCTTGGCTTGTCTTGGTTCTGTCTTGGTGGCGTGGTTATCATGTATACATTAGATACTGGTTTATGGCTTGTTTTAGCATCAAAATGGGTTTGAACTATTATAGAATGAATGAATGACTGATATTCCTATTCATGGAATTGCAAGCCTTGCTGTCATCGAGTATCGTGATGATGATTAGGTACGGATACCATAACCTGACACGGAGTACAGGCAACACCCCAACTTCCATCATCATGCGTTGTTAGCACGTGCCTTTTCCACTGGCTTGGACATGCCATTGTTTGTCAGAAGCATCGACATCATAGCTGCAGTATTAGCCTTGGTTTCACTTTTCATCGACCGGGGGTGGATACGGTAAACGCGTGTTCGATTCTGAATGCCGAGATTCCCGGAATAGCTGGACCGTTGTGCATATTCGATTGCTGCACGATATCCAGCAACATCACGATAGCATGTCATTTCATTCCAGGTTCAGGTGTCCTAGGCTTCTTGGAAGACGACGTGTCAAGGGCCTCACTCTGTCCTGAACTCCTGATTCAGGGATTCGTATGGTCCGGGACTAGAACTCTATGTGGGCTTTTCTTTTCTTGGCTCATATCGACAGAGGTCTAAAAGATTCCTATTTTGATTTTGCCCACATACCGTCGGTTACCGGCAATGCACTATGATGCGGCGGCGGTCAGCAGCGTTTAAAACGGTGGTTTGTCTTCTCGGCCGAGCATCTCCCATGTCCATGTCCATCTGCATAACTTCTCGTATGTATCTCCTGCATAAACCTTCTCCAAAAGCACAGCCTCAAGTTGGAGCTCACAGCCACACCCTACCGGCATCTTGGACCAGCTTACGACTGATGTCACTGTTCTCGGCGTTAACCTAATCTCTTGATATAGAAACCCAGTCACCACCACTTCCTCTGCGAAATAGTTTCTGCAATACAAGACTCACTCACGACACGATCCAATATTTTCCTCGTGATTTGCTGACCTTGTCGTACATGGTGATACAGAAACGTCGCTCGCTATAAATTACGCAACATAGGCATCTTTACTTACAAGTTCCATTCAACAAGATACACATACCATGGGCTTCTTAAACAAAATGGGTCTTTCGCATGACTCTTCCGTGCCGGATGAGCCTCCGCCTTCATATGATGAGAGTCAAAATGAGCATCGACAGCAAGGGCGTCCTCCACCAAAGCCAGAGGCACCATCACAACCTCCACCAGCATCCCCAAACCCACAGGCACCTCCTCCAGCAACCGCTGGACCCAGTCAACCGCCTGCTATCCCACGACAGTTTCCACCCTCGTTCAATCTCTACTCTGCGGGTTGGCCTAATGCCTCTTTCATTCTTGCTGAGCATCAGCAACAGCCTCTATATCTATATTCAATGCATACTGGGTTTTCAGACGCACCACCGATTATCTTACACTCTGGTCCAGACGAATCATACCAGCCACTTGCTTCGGCAAACTTTATGTTCATGAGCCTTTCTTTTGATGTTGAACTCCCTCCGATACCAGGCTCAGGAGCTCAACTGGCCCGCGAACGAGTTGACCCAGCAGGCTCCAGCGGTCTCAGTCCAGCCTTTACCTTCTCTATCGAAGTCGGACCAAACGGAAACGGACCTCGAGAAACATTTGAATGGAGGCGTTCTAGTGGTCAGGCCGTAGCGAGTCTAGGTGGGCACTATCACGGTTGGAAATTGGTTCGTTTGGCTCAAGGTCCCCCGGGAGGTGGCAACATGGACTTTGCGCCTGGTGGTTTTAGAGACAGTTTCGGAAACGAGGTTGTAGCTGCCTGGGCTATGGGTAGCGGGAGAAGTTTGACAAAAGTTGCACATTACCAGTTTATGGGGACGGGCTTGACAGGTCTTTTGGGAGAGCGATGGGCTATCATGACAGTCATCACGGGGTTGACACTGTTCCAGAGAGACCGCAGAAGAAGATGAGGGGGTCACTTTGAAATATTTTCTCCCCTTCTTTGTATTTTTATAATGATATATACCCTCGATGCATCAGAAGTTGTTTGGTGGAGAGGATAACCCACGAAGTTAATGTCAGTTTATGCCATCTTAGACAATTACGGAGATTGTAATGGAAAAGGAGTAACAAGCTCATCAACAAAGTATGAATTTCTAAGCCAACGTTGACTATGTGTCGGGTATCTCTATTTAAATTTGTCCGCGTTACTGGGTATCAATTTTCGCAAAATTGCGAGTTGCTTAACTAAAGCGAGCTTCCTCTGCTCAGAAAGCCCACGTCGATCGATTCGTCTCGTTCCGTTTGAGAACACCACTGTATTATCCGGCAATATAGTACCAGGGGCAATCTTGGACATTTGTGTGATGGTGCAGTTCTTGTAACTTGTTAACACTTAACCAAGAGGCTTACAGGGAGGTATATTTATATTTACCTTGCCAATTTTAGCTCCGCTTCCTATGGTCGTTCCAGAGTGGACGACGGTACCCTCACCTATCTCTGTCGGGCCAGATTCAATGGTTGAGCCAGCCTCTATTGTGACATAGTCCCCTAGTGATATTGTGCCTGGCTTCGCAGTATCGAGGTCTGCAGGACGAGCTCCTAGATGCGCCCGTTCATAAACGAGGCAACGGCGCCCAATCAAGATAGATCCATAGTTTGACTCGAATTTCGACAGAGGGTGAATTACTGTCTCCGTCTGCATAGTAATCGAGTGTGTGCCTTGGAGGATCGCATCGTTGGAGATTATGAGGGACGAGGAGAAAGCAACGGGTGGTCTAGGACCGCTGCGATCGACAGCAGGAAGAATCGACTTTCTCTTGCTAGACATGATGGAGGCGTCTCAAGTTATCATCGCAGATTTTTGTGTTCCGAAGCGACTCTACTTTCAGAACGGTACAAGATACCGAAGTGAAGCTTGTATGGTAAACTAAACTCACGATAGCGCAGTTGGTGTTGCGATACCGCTGATCGATAACGTCGAATAGCAAGCGACCTTTGAATGATTACGTTATACAAGATTTGCAAGGATCTATGACTCTGTGAATCTCGAAGAGGCAAAACGGGGGCGACGACTAGAGATGCGCTTAACAGAATTGATAGAAAGAACTTGTTTAGAGTGATATTTTGCGTGGAGATTCAGGTTCTGGCTAACGAGCGTGATTAGATAATCGGGAAGTGCATTGACGAATCACGAGCCCGCTATTCACAAACCACCCGTCACGAAATGGATCTCGCCCGGGAAACTTGAAGTGCCGCATCCTGACGTTCAACCATCTCCAAACCGCCACCCGACAACGATCGAGCACAATGCTGTCCACGAGAACGGCGCCCAAGAAGGCCGTCGGCCTCTCACGGACCGCCGTGAGGGGTCTAGCTACTGTCCAGGACGGTGCCCCGAAGCGAACATACGGAGGTCTGCGAGACCAAGATCGCATTTTCCAGAACCTTTACAACCGATACCCCGTCGACCTCAAGAGCGCCAGGAAGATGGGTGACTGGCACAAGACGAAGGAGATCATCCTCAAGGGTCACGATTGGATCATCAGCGAGGTCAAGGCCTCCGGTCTTCGAGGACGAGGTGGTGCTGGTTTCCCCTCGGGTCTCAAATGGGTAGGTTTCTTCCACTTTGGTTTGACGGGCCAAGAGGCCGAACCAGCATCAATTGTCTCTAACCCAACGCTCTGCAGTCTTTCATGAACTTCAAGGACTGGGACAAGGACAACAAGCCCCGTTACCTCGTCATCAACGCCGATGAGGGTGAGCCCGGAACCTGCAAGGACCGTGAGATTATGCGAAAGGACCCACACAAGCTCATCGAAGGATGTCTTGTTTCTGGCCGAGCCATGAACGCGACCGCCGCCTACATTTATATCCGTGGTGAATTCGTTGAGGAGGCTGCTGTTCTTCAGCGAGCCATCAACGAGGCCTACGCCGCCGGTCTGATCGGAAAGAACGCTTGTGACTCTGGATACGACTTCGACGTTTACCTGCACCGAGGTGCCGGTGCCTACGTTTGCGGTGAGGAGACTTCTCTCATCGAGTCCCTCGAGGGCAAGCCTGGAAAGCCTCGTCTTAAGCCTCCGTTCCCTGCTGCCGTCGGTCTTTTCGGATGCCCTTCAACTGTTACCAACGTCGAGACTGTTGCTGTTGCCCCTACTATCTGCCGACGAGGAGGAAGCTGGTTCGCTGGTTTCGGTCGTGAGCGCAACCAGGGTACCAAGCTCTTCTGTATCTCCGGTCATGTCAACAACCCCTGCACAGTTGAGGAGGAGATGTCTATTCCCATGCGTGAGCTGATTGAGAAGCACTGTGGTGGTGTTCGAGGTGGATGGGACAACCTTTTGGCTGTCATCCCTGGTGGTTCTTCCACTCCCGTTCTCCCCAAGCACGTCTGTGATGACCAGCTTATGGATTTCGATGCCCTTAAGGATAGCCAGTCTGGTCTCGGAACAGCTGCTGTTATCGTCATGGATAAGAGCACCGATATTGTCCGAGCTATCAGCCGTCTCAGCCACTTCTACCGCCACGAGAGTTGCGGCCAGTGCACACCTTGCCGAGAGGGAAGCAAGTGGACAGAGCAGATGATGAAGCGATTCGAGAACGGTCAGGCCCGTGAGCGTGAGATTGACATGCTCCAGGAGCTCACCAAGCAGGTTGAGGGTCACACTATTTGCGGTATGTTTCCCCCTAACATCTAATATGACTTTGTACTGACAATTCTCCCAGCTCTGGGTGAGGCTTTCGCCTGGCCTATTCAGGGTCTTATCCGACACTTCCGACCCGAGCTTGAGGCTCGTATCCAGCAGTTCTCCCGTGAGAACGGTGGTGAGGCTCTTGCTGGTGGATGGAACCACAACGCCAAGGCCCAAGGAAAGCTCGTTTCTCCTGGTCAATAATTGGTGAACTGGGTAACAAAGGATATTTAGGAAGAAGGGATGAAGATTGATGTGTATTACATCGTTACTTGTGCATAACTACGACTATTAGGTAGATGCCTTGTGTTATATTTACTTATTGTTCAATGGGAGTCTGAGTTGGTTAAGCAAACTCTTTGAACCTGCTCGTAGTGTTGTTTGATTGTGAATGTTTGTTTGACTGTTTGATCTGCGTTAATGCGAATTGCTCACCATTGAAACAAACGTGAGGAAGCAGTGATCCACTAATACTACGCTACTGGACCCATGCCAACACCGCCTATTCAGCACTATCTAACCATCTGGGGTCAATAAATTGAGATTTGTTTGCTGGCATTGCAGATATAAATACGTAGGCAGTCAAGAGTCTTTTCTCTTTCTCTACTCTTTTCTTCAACTGCTGTTCTTCATCAGCATATCAGCCAAGATGGTGAGCACAGAACACTTCATCAGCTTCGGCACTGATCTTGGTAATGGATATATCTCTCAAAGACTACCCCTGAACACACCACTGATCATTCTCTAGTTGGCATCGAGCGAATTCTTCGTGGCTTTCAAGCTATCTGCGCTCTGCTTGTCTGGTATCCAGCCCTCTTCGCCTTTGTCGAGAACAAGGTCTCTTCCCCAGTACCCCTCGGCGTATTGGGCGGTCAGATCAACGTCTCGCGGCGCTTCATTCGATTCTTCCGCTTCTTGGACAGTTTCCAGGCAGGATGGAAGGCCTTTGTCGCTCAAGGCAATAAAGGTCTTGATGGCTGGCTTGAAATCGTTAGCAAGACGTGCTTCGGCATGTTCGGCATGATGGAGACTATGACCCTCCTAGATCTCTGCGGCATTGAGAACTTGCGTATCTTCAGTGTTGAGAAGTTCGCCGAAATTGAATATCAGGGTCAGCTGTTCTGGTTCGCTGGACTTTACACCTCTATCATGGTCTCTGTGATCAGATTGTTCCGTCTTCTGTTTAGCCCACCCGCTGCCGTCACCAAGGAGAGCGTGAGCACCGCCTCTACCGAGGACACGGCTGAGCTTGTCACTGCTGAAAAGGAGGCTTCGTCTACGCTCTCTGAGAAGAGCTCCAAGGAGGAACTCGACAAGGAGCGCAAGCGTCTGAAGGGCATTGTCGCTAAGCGCAAGGCTGAACGAGGTGCTTATATGCAGAAGCTCAGCAGCGAAAGCTATGTGCTTCTCCGTGGCCTTGTTTCTGATGTCCTTGATCTGCTTCTTCCTGCCTCTACTCTTGGCTGGGTCAAAGTCTACCCCGGTACGGTCGCTTCGGTCATGTTCTTCACTACCCTTACTACGGGCTCAGCTGTGTGGGACAAGGTTGGACGGGAACTTCAGATGAAGAAGCAGTAAAGAAAATCATAGGAGGCAGTGCGGTTATCCTAAATTCGTATCTCATATTTGCTATCTCAAACAGCTATTTCGGGGTACCAGATGACCGCCGATTACATACATACTGCACTATATTTATTCTCCAAAGATAGTGAAGTCCTTACAAGCATAATGATACCTTGTGTCCAATGTAGCTCTACTCTTGCTCTTATTGTGGCAGATATCACCCTCAGATGGGGCAGGCGGGGGGATAGTAGTGAGTCCTTGTCCTCTGTGTTCCTCCTTGATTTGGATGCTTAGACCTCAGAAGACATCGAATCGCGGGGCTCAGATGCTTCATCACGGAAGAGCTCGGGAATCGAGTAAAGGCGGTCCTGCTCCTCCTCGCCGTTGTAGACAGTAATGTTCATCTTACGGAACACACTGAACAAGTTGAGGAAAGCAATGATCGACTGCATAATCCTGAATAGAATGTCAGCATGTAACCCAAAACGAGATTCATAATTACTTACACTACAGTGATACTCAATCCTCCCACAACCGCACTATCTCGGAAGTTGCCATATGCAAGAGATGTAACAGAGGGGCCGATGAAGTAGAGGGCGAAGGAAAAGTCGACAAGGCTGATGAGCCATGACCACATTCTAGAAGAGACTGCTCGAGAGGTCGATGTTGTACCGCACATGCAGAACAAGCTTCCGATCTTGATGTTGAATTTGTTGCCATTTCCGCCAGGGAGGCAGCTCTTCAAGACGCGAGATCCATGCCAAATAGCCATCAGAATACCTCCAGCAGCAAACACACCGGCTGAGCCGCGAGAGTGGTAGGGGTTGCAGATGAACACAATGTCGGTGATGAGGAGCGGGGCTACCAACAAGCGCAGCAAAAGGATCAAAGAGAAGTTGAGCTTAAAAACAGGCGTTTTTCCATCATCACTGATGTCTCTTTCGGAGGGCTCGAGCAAAGCAGCAGAAGGGTCCTCTCTTGGAAGAGGCTGGTACGTAGCCTGAGAAGATGGGGTCTTGGCAGCCATGGTCGGAAAGGCGATTGATGGATCAGTTGTTTTTCGTTTTTGAAGGTCAGTTTCCTCAGTCGTGATGGTGCCTCATGGTGTTTATACGCCAGACAGCGGGGTAGTTATACAATAGCAAGACGTCAACATGGCGGATTCCAGGGGATGTGCTTATCCGAGCGGCTTAAAGAATTTCCCTTCTAGGAAAGAGCCGAATCCTTCGAACAATAATTATAGGTTGAGAGTAGAGGACCAACATGTTTCGTACGTGCCTAGCACAGCCTCAACCCGCCGCATGGCATGAGTTTCCATAGCGATGGCTGCGCTACTGCAGGTCGTCTATTCGTCAGAGCGTCTGCCATGTCTGTTTCGGGTTCGTTTGGTGGATCAGAGTTGCGTAAGCTTTTCTTTAATTCGGTCAGGTCAGAACATCCTGTCTGTCAAAACAAGACGGCCAGCAACCTCGAGATAATATTAAGTAAACATGGCCGTGTAATTCAGCGAGATTTGGTCACACACGCCGATCTTGTTGATTGAGTCGTTGTTGGGGGATCTGCCCGGAGTTCTATGATTGAGGAAACGATCGTTCGCTTACACGGCGGTGCTGAGGCTGATTCGACCCTGTAAGGCTTTCTTGGCGCCTATCGCCTACCGACAACGACAAAGCGCCCAGTCTCAACCTGCATTTTCCATCCATCTTGGAGCAAAGCTGCAGCTACAGCTTGTCTCAGATGCGATACTCCGCCAGCACTATGGCGGCCAAGTCCAGTGATAACAGTAAATGGCTGTTGACGAGCCTTATCGGTTCGAAACTCCCCCAGACCATTCCACCAAGCCTGCACACGCTGGCGAGCAATTCTTACACCATCCTGCACATATACGCCGTGTAAGTCGATGGAACGCGATGTGCTTTGTTTGTTGACAAGCAAATCCGCAGCTGTCGACGTAGCATTCATCTCATATCGCGCTTGTTCCCTCGCTCGCTCTGAGTAGTAACCTGCAGCCTGGCGGTACAGTGGATTGGAAGCACCACGTCTATTCAACGATGCTGCTGAAGCCGCTGCTTCCCGCTTGGCTCGATTGTATTGGCCCGCTCTCTCAGCAGCTTGCGCGTACGCTGACGGTCCAGGGAGAAGAATGCCCGTGCCTGCTGAAACAGGTCTGGCTAGCCTGGACTTATTTCCACGCGTAACTGTCTCAAATCCTTCCATATCGTCTTCCGGAAGTGGTGTGAGTTGGTAACTAACATCGAGCTTCTGGGTCCACGGATTCTTAACGAAATGCTTGCTCACAAGCGCTGCGATGTCGTCAGGTTCTTGGGAGACGGAGCCCGTGACCTGGACGATTGTCGACATAAAATTCTCTGGGACATTCGGATATTTCTGAGTAAGTTCCTTGGCGTACTTTTTCAGTTCTGCATCTTGGGTTTCAATGCCCAGTTCTATGTATTGCTCCAGAATCTGAACTGCTGTGGCGCCGCTGGCGCAACGTTTGTTATGGTAAATCTTTGAGACAAAATCGAAGGGTAGATCAAGTCTATCTGCTAGATAGGCGATCTCATCTTGCTCTATACCGGAGAGTTAGCTTTTTCATATGCACAATTGGCTGCAAACATACGCTTCATTGACTTCAAATCATCTGGAGATGGAGAAGCAGTCCCGCTGCTGGAAGACGGAGTTGCATCTCCAGGAGATTTCTTGCCCTTCTTCCGGATCCTTTTCTTCTTCTTTGTAGCGTCTCCTTCAGGGTCGAAGAAGGCATCGATTCCTTTCTGCTCCTGGCCAGTTGATTTGAGGTACTGAACGTTGAGTAGCTCGTCGAGCGCAGTCTGAACGTCTCCGTCCGCCCTCTTTAGCGCCTGCTTGATTTCGTACTCCTTGAGCTCACTGAACATTCCTTGAAGGAGAAGAATCTTAATATCCTCACTGTCATCGTCGAACGTAGTGAGTCGCGGAATGGAATATGACGTGTTGGTGGATGTTGATGTCTGATCACTGGTTGAAGCCTGCTGGCTGCTTGTCTCGATTGTGTTTGCATCTTCATTCACATCATCTGGCGTGCTAGATATTCCACTTGGGTTAAACCCAGTTGCTTCTTCTGTGGTAACATCTTGCGCAAGGCCCTCTAGCACAGTCTGTGCTTCTTCAAATTGTGAAGCATTTTTTAGGTCGTGGTCACTAGCAATAGCGACTATGAGGGCTTCGTCCAAAAGTGAGCGGAATTTTTCCTACGATCTCAGGCGTCAGCATAGTCTCTAGCTCTGTTGGTGGCACGATGATTTGTAGATATCCATATCTAAATATCGTTCATTTGATGCCTTTCAAGCCACAACTAGGTATCGGTCGATACCACATATATACATATATAAGCCATCCCAATGATGAGGCACCTACCACCAGCTTCTGGACAAGTTCTTCAGATTCGTTGGGCATGTTGTTTTTGGCGGAGGGGCAATACAGTGAGCGTTGATGTGTCTGGTTCCAGAAAAGAGCATGATATACTTTGACATAGGGAGAAGCCAAAAACCCAAAAAAAAAGATGAGTCGCTAATTATCAAAGTTCCCGCCGCTCTTTTCTTAGTATAATGACGTTAGGAAATATGGACTCTGAATGACGCATCGAAGAGAGTCATGGTGTTTTTTCAGGCTCTCAAACTAGGGGTGGAGTAGGCGCGAGACGCTCAAAAGCATCACGTGCCGTAGACAGCGTCTTGCACATTGTGATAGAGTCGCAATAAGATGCTTCACTTTGAGTAGGTATCTTGTATTCATTGATCATACCCTCTCGGAAACTTTTTTTCTCTGGAAAGATATTAACCTTTAACGGATGCATGTCTCACAAAGACGTACTAGTATCAAAAAAGGGCAGCGAAGAAGCTTAATTCAGCATGAGATACAACTGATTCAATATGTGTTTAAACTGATATATATGTGTCTCTACTATTTAAATTAGATGTGCCCTCATATGAGCCTCTTGGTAGTGAATGCATTTTCTTGATGCCGGTTCATCCTCAGACCTCGAGTTTTGTTGATATCAATCATGGAACTTCTGGATGTCCGACAAGACATGACCTCGGCTTACAATAAATTGTCATCTAGGACTTGGGGTATCAGAATAAATATTGCATGAATGGTAGTCTAAGTTGGCATGCGGTAACTAAATTGCTCCAGCTCCTAAGTTATAAGGTAGACATAGAACATGACGTTGCCAGCCCGCAGAGTGTGAGAAGAATTGATCGTCACAAGCATAAGAGACGAAATAATTTAGTTATCTTATAGCAATTTAGAAAAGCATTTTAGCTACTTTATTTTGGTAGTCTAAGTCTTAGAGGACATTTCTTCTGTTGCCCACCTGCCAGCTCATCTTCAAGACCTGACACGACTATCAAACATCTAAATTCATGCGTGTGTCTAGGGTAAATGTGATGCGTTTCTGGGGCGGGCTGGAATGATTCATGGACTGTAGAAACGTACGAACGCTCGAGCTCAACCCCGGCTTCAACCCCGGCTTCTAGAGCGCGCATGAGCACTAAAGCTTAGGACACTGACCAATTATAACAGCGTCTTGGCGGTAGGACCCAATGACGCAGGTCAATCGTGACCTCTGAAGCATCCGCTAGACTAACCTATTCACCCGCCATCGGATTCAAGCTTTCGTACCCGTCACCGAGCTACGACATCGACGTCCATACCAACCTCAGTTTCTGCCTGAGTCTGTATCGGTTGCGCCTTCTTAGCCGACGCGTCTTTGACTTTCCCCACCATTTGTAGGAACGTCTCCTTCGTCCTTCATATTCGCACAATCTATTATGATTGTTTTCCCAGCATCTTAGTTATCGTCATACGCTTATCGTCGCATCGTACGTCAAGTCGGCATTATTCATAAATCGCGACAAACGACTCCGTATCTATCCACCGCTGCGTGCGGCCCCATTACCCCGAGATGCATCAAGGCATCGCATCGCAGCTCGGAGCTGCAGTAGTGCTTTTCGCCGGGCTAGGTTTCGCTGAGCAGTATACACCGAAACACGAGCCCGGACGATGCGCTTTCCGTGACCATTGTGGCAAGCAGGGCTTTTTCGGCAAAGAGCTTCCATGTGTCGACAATGGTCTGGCCAAGGATCCCGATGAAGAGCTTCGCAATGAGCTCGTCGACCTCTGTGGCGAGAAATGGAGGACTGGACCTGTCTGCTGTACTCTTGCCCAGGTGAGCATATCTAGAACGTCATGACGACTACCATACTAACAATCCTAGGTGCAATCACTCAAATCCGAGCTCGGCACTCCAAACACACTTATTGGCTCATGTCCCGCGTGTAAAGACAACTTCTTCAACCTTTTCTGCACATTCACCTGCTCTCCTGACCAGTCTACCTTTATCAATGTAACCGATTCTGCCCCTAAGAATGGCAAGAGGCTCGTGACGGAGCTCGACCAGCTTGTATCTGAGAAATATGGCTCCGGCTTCTACGACAGTTGCAAGGAAGTCAAGTTTGGCGGCGCAAACTCGAAAGCCATGGATCTTATTGGTGGCGGCGCGAAGAACTATACCGAAATGCTCAAGTTTCTTGGAGACAAGAAACCTTTTGCTGGCTCACCCTTCCAAATCAATTTCCCGACAAAGTACAGCGACCCCGAGCTGCATCCTGTGGACATGAAGCCGAAGAAGTGCAACGACGAGGATCCTGATTACCGTTGCGTTTGTGTCGATTGTCCTGAGGTCTGCCCGACGCTCCCGGATGTCAAGGATTCTAAGTCTTGCAAAGTAGGACTTCTCCCTTGTCTTTCATTCGCTTCTATATTCGTTTACGGTGTCTTATTGTCTACCTTGATCTTGGCCGTTGTTGGACATATCGCCTATCAAAAATACTCGCAGCATCGCGTCGAGAGGACAAGACTACTCCACGAATCTTCTCATAGCGACGACGAAGACGAAGGTGGCCCGGTTGATACAGAGGCGATACGTGAGCGCCCAACCAAGAGATACTGGGTCAACGATCGGTGTGACAAGGCTTTCTACCAACTTGGTCATGTCGCAGCTCGCTTCCCCGGGTGGTGCATTAGCCTCAGTCTGCTCTTTGTCGCAATCCTTAGTATTGGATTGTTCCGCTTCGACCTCGAAAAGGAGCCTGCTCGTCTTTGGGTGAGCCCATCTTCTGCTGCCGCACAGGAAAAAGCCTATTTTGACGAGAACTTTGGACCCTTTTACCGCGCCGAGAAGATCTTCCTTGCCAATGATACTAACCCATCTGGACCCGGGCCTGTCCTCAGCTACGATACACTGAAATGGTGGATTGAAGTTGAAGAGAGCGTTAAGAAGATTGAAAGCCCTGTCTACGGCAAGTACTTTCAAGATCTGTGCTTCAAGCCTTCCAACGATGCCTGTGTGGTGCAGTCTGTTTCAGCATACTGGCACTCCAAGGGTGGACTGGATCCCGAGTTCTGGAAGGACGATCTTCGTGCCTGCGCAAAGAGTCCTGTTGACTGTCGCCCAGACTTTGGACAGCCCATTGAACCCAACATGATCTTTGGTGGTTATGATGACGATGTGGTCGATGCCCATGCCATTACTGTGACCTGGGTTGTCAACAATGCCCAAGAAGGAACCGATGCTATTGCCAGGGCTGTGGATTGGGAAACTGCCCTTCGAGACCGGCTGCTCGAGGTTCAGGAAGAGGCCAAAGAACGTGGTCTTCGACTATCCTTCAACACCGAGATCAGTCTAGAGCAAGAACTCAACAAGTCGACAAACACGGACGCCAAGATCATCGTCATCAGCTACATTGTCATGTTTGTTTATGCCTGTATGGCTCTCGGTACACCGCTCAAACACATCTTCCGAAATCCCGCCGTGCTCTTGGTAGAGTCAAAGGTTACGCTTGGCTTGGCCGGTATCGTTATTGTTCTTATGTCCATCGCCGCTTCAATCGGATTCTTCTCATGGGTTGGTCTGAAGGCTACGCTTATCATCATGGAAGTCATTCCCTTCATTGTCCTCGCTGTTGGTGTGGACAATATTTTCTTGATTGTTCACGAGCTTGAGAGAGTCAACGTTAGCTTCCCCGACCAGATGGTTGAAGAAAGAGTTGCTAGGGCGCTTGGTCGTATGGGACCCTCTATCCTCTTCTCTGCTCTGACGGAAACTGTGGCTTTTGCTCTCGGCACAGCTGTTGGCATGCCGGCAGTCAGAAACTTTGCTGCTTATGCCGCCGGTGCCGTCCTGGTTAACGCAGTGCTCCAGATGACAATGTTTGTCTCACTTCTCTCACTTAACCAGATGCGGGTCGAAGACCATCGATGTGAACTGTGGCCATGGTGGCAGATCACTAAGGCGAGAATCCACCTCAACGGCACTAATGGTTTCGTTCAGGGTGGAAGCCGCGGATCAGATATGGCCGAGGAGAGCTTGCTACAGGTTTTCATCAAGAACACATATGCCCCACGCCTTCTCGGAAAGAAGGTCAAGCTTGCTGTTGTCACAATCTTCCTCGGGATGTTTGCAGGAGGTCTGGCACTCTTGCCTAATATTCAACTTGGCCTTGACCAGCGCGTTGCTATCCCCGACGGCTCTTATTTGATTCCTTTCTTCAATGATCTGTACGGATACTTGGAGACTGGACCCCCCGTATACTTTGTCACACGTGAAGTCGACGCTTCCAAGCGCAAGGCACAACAGGAGATTTGCTCGAGATTCACTACTTGCCAGGATCTCTCACTTCCCAACACACTGGAGCTCGAGCGACAGAGACCTGACGTTTCTTACATTGCTTCACCAGCAGCGAGTTGGATTGATGACTACTTCCTCTGGTTGAACCCCATCTTCGAAGACTGCTGTAAGGAACACGGCAAGACCTGCTTTGCTGACCGCAAGCCAGCCTGGAACACTACCTTGTACGGAATGCCTGAAGATGAGGAATTTATCCACTACCTCAAGAAGTTCCTCTCAAGCCCCACTGGCGAAGAATGCCCTCTGGCCGGCCAAGCTGCGTATGGCCAAGCTGTTGTCCTGAACTCCGATGAAACTCGTGTTAAATCGACCCACTTCAGAACAATGCATACTCCCCTGAGAAGCCAGGAAGACTTCATCGCTGCCTACTCTGCTGCTCGTCGTATCGCCTCTGATATTACCGAAAGGACTGGTGCAGAGGTATTCCCGTACAGTGTCTTCTACATCTTCTTTGATCAGTATCTCAGTATCGTGCCACTAACAGCCGGTTTGCTGTGTGCTGCTGTTGGTATCATCTTCGTTGTTGCTTCTGTGTTGCTGGGCTCACTACTCACGGCGCTTGTGGTGTCTGTCACGGTAGTGATGAGCGTTGTAGATATTATGGGCAGCATGGCTTTGTTCAATGTATCTTTGAACGCTGTTTCCCTTGTCAACCTCATCATCTGCGTCGGTATCTCTGTGGAGTTCTGCGCGCATATTGCACGGGCTTTCATGTATCCGTCGCGCACGGTAATGGAAGGCAATAGCAATGCCTTCCGTGGCCGTGATGCTCGAGCTTGGACTGCCCTTGTTAACGTCGGTGGATCGGTGTTCTCCGGTATCACAGTCACCAAGCTTTTGGGCGTTTCTGTGCTCGCCTTCACGCGTTCCAAGATTTTCGAGATCTACTACTTCCGAGTTTGGCTGTCTCTTGTCATCTTCGCCGCCCTCCACGCACTTGTCTTCCTGCCTGTTGCTCTGAGCATTGCTGGAGGTCAAGGCTATGTTGACCCAGAAAGTGAAGGAACTGCTGCCCAAGACTTGACTGATAGGAGATGGCGAGCCATCAGGATTAATGATAACAGTGACTCGGAGGATGAGTTTTAGTCTTACCGTAACCTCTTTAACCTCTTTCTGCGGCCCAATATCTCGCAGCCTGCTCCGGCTTCTGGGAGTTCCAGCACGGATAATACAACAGTACTCGGAACAGAACCTGAAGAAAATAACGAAGAATCCACAGGAAGTTCGTCACGTTCCCCTATCTTTTCCCAGCCCGTTTTCGAAGAGGAGCAATCTGATAGTCGGTACACTGAGGCTTCCACTGTGGCACCGTGCAGTCACGATGAAGACTTGACGACTGAGAATTGCAAGGGATCGTCAAGTCCGCTACACAATCCCCCCATTTTTCACCTAGACGATATCGAAGAGGAACAACAACTATGGGCGCGCCTATTTGGGTTAAGACCTGGTCCCAGTCGCGAGGCCTGGCGTGCATTGGCAAACTGGAAGCTGCGCACGAGGGTGCCAATTCAAAGCGGGAGCACAGGGAGGGCGTTACCACTGTTTGAAGATTGTCAACTGAGTGATGAAGGATAGATGTGGCGCATTTCATTTGGGTGTTGATGGCGTTTGTAATGTTGGTTCGGCGTAGATGGTAACGAACTCTTCAGCGATTGCATTTGGATTCTTATACAATAATAATACAAGCGTTTGGGATGATGCTTCTATTCTAAATACTGAAACCGCTGATGTGTGCATATAGCGCGACAATAGAAATTCCTCATCGCTTCCACAAAATTTGAAAACCTGCATGACCGTACATATATGTGTATTTAAGCAGGCGGTAAGAAGGACGCAAAGAGCCCACCTTGGATCGTCGCATACATGGTAATAAACACAACCACTCCGTAGCCCAAGTTCTGCCTCTGCTTATCCATGAGGCATGATGCTACCCACCAGTACCAGACAGGGTACCCGGACGACAAGCGGCTGATGATTTGGACGTGATAATTGGTGATGGCCAAGATGGCAAGTAGCGTTTGCAATGCAGCGAGGGTCCGCACCAGTAGTCTACACTGTTCATCTGTGCCCACTGTCATGGTTCGGAGGCCTCGAGATGGCTCGCGCATGATCTCTGTTCCTGATTTTATGAGGATTGTGAGCATGGGTGCTGCGAGGAGGAAAAGAGGAATTTGGTTGGGTGTCCAGTATTTGAGGAAGCCAACGTCCCTGTTAATGTTAGTTGTTACTGTTTGCATAGGATGTGAGGGAAACATACCAGTATTCCTCCTGGACAAATGTGTAGATACTTGAGATACGGTGTCCGCACCAGTGCCTTTGCTCTCCATCGATACTTTCGCTGTTACAGTATCTCATCCAGGCCAGGACTTGCGGTGCAACAAATCCGACAGCTACCAGAGTGCCTCCGATAACAGGGGAAATGAGTCTCAAAACCTTGGAAAATGTGAATCCGTTGAAAAGTGCTAAGAAACACTTGACAGCTTCCACGGCAAACAAAACGCCCCCGAAAAGCCCATTGCTTCGAAGCGTGCACGAAACTCCATATGATAACCCTGCCCCAACAACAGCAAGGTTACGCTTGAGTGAATCAGGACTGTTTTTGAGGCTGATTACATAGAGAAGATTGCCAATGAAGGACAGGCATGCAAACGGGCTCTCTGCATACGGCGCTGATATAAACAGTCCAGCTGGAGAAAGGATATGCACGACAGCAGCCAGAAACGCAAGCTTCCGATCATTGCACAAAGTGATAGTGAGTTGATAAAATGCCAACACAGCAATAAGATGTGAAACATGCGAGATCCCAATGGCAACAAGAGACTCCCAGGTTTGAAGACCTAGTATCGCACAGATACTACGCACGGCAGCAGGCATGCCAATTCCAAAAGCCCACTCCTGCTCATAGATCTTGCCATTGGTCGCATCGTGCATAAAGTACAGCGCGTCCCATCTTGTAAGACGAGTAGCGAGGGACGTTGGTTTGATGCGGACGATGTCGAAAAAGAGGGATGTTGAAGTATCGTAGTCTGGGCCTATAGACGCGCCAAGGGCGACGGCGAGAAGGAGGGATTTCCAGGCGGTGAATGTGGTTGTTAGAGAGAGGATCGGATTGGTTTTATAGTCTGTGAGACTCATTTTGAGGGTGAATGAGTGAGTATGTGAGGTTTGATGAAGTGATGTGAGTGAGGTTGAGTGAAGGGCGTGGGGCGGAATATAGGGACACGGTCGCTGGGATCCAGTGATGTTGGTGAAGTTGGCTCAATGCATTGGAGGGTTACGACACAATAGCGATTGAAAGCGAACTGATAATATAATTATCTATATGATAAGCAAGAAGAGTTTTATAACAATAGCCGGGATCAATCATTTTCAATAATTTTGGGTTGATCTCATTCAAGCTGAGCCGAAAGCACGTTGCCGGTCCATCTTAACACTATACTCAAAGATCTACCATCATGAAGCGGTTTCTTCTTCCATCCATCTTACCTCGCGACAAGGATTGTATCATTCAAGACACAAGCACTACTTGACTTACTTGCGTATTTTATTCAGTTCTTTCAACTCTTAGGAATTACAAAACCAGGTACTCTCGAAGCTGAAATTGAATCCTACCCCAGTCCAATTTGCATTGTTATACTGGCTACCATTGCCCACTTACACGTTTACTCGAGAACGGCGGTTTACAGAATTGAATAGAGATGGAGGCAAAGGAAGAAAAGACATCCGCCTCTCGCCTCAAACCAGGCGAATTTCCCCCTCTTATATCCATTTCTCCTCTGTCATCTCCCCACAAACTCACCATAATCGTTCTTCATGGCCGTGGCTTCAACGCTGAGAAATTCCATTCTCCTCTCCTGGCATCTCTTTCCTCAAATTCATCGGTATCCTTCCAGGAATCTCTTTCACATGCTCGTTTTGTCTTTCCAACTGCGCCTCTCGCTCGGGCGACCAAGTATCGCCGCTCACTGATTCATCAATGGTACGAAGGCACAGGTGACTGGGAGCCTGAAGCACGTGGAGATATGCGGTCAAGCGTGGAACATATCCATGGAATACTCAAAGACGAAATCGAAAGATTAGGAGGTGCCGCTGGAAAAGTCGTACTTGTGGGCTTCAGTCAGGGCGGTGCTATGGCATTGGTGAGTTGGCTACTTTGGCAGGGACAGAGTTTAGGTGCTGTGGTTATCATGAGTGGGTTCATGCCTCTGGCTGAGACCTTGATGGCCGAGAACGAAGATGAGAATATCTCTGACGACGGGATGTTTGAGACGGAGGAGGACGGTAGAACGCCACTGCAAAAAGCCATCGACGACCTTCGGGAAGAAGCAGAGCTTGATCCCGAGCCACCAGCAAAGTCCTTTCCTTTCTTAAAAACTCCGATTTTTATGGGACATGGCCAAAAAGACAAAGATGTCGAGCTTTGTCATGGTCAACAGGCAGCTAACTGTTTGGAGCGTATGGGAATAGAGGTTGGGTTCAAGACGTACCCTGACATGGCGCATTGGTACTGCCCCGAAGAGCTGGGAGATATATCAAAGTTCATAACTCAACGAGTAGAGACATAAACCATTGTCATAGTCGACAATATCAACCTCACACTTATAATGGTGTTCTGTGTTGTATGTATCATAAATTCATTTAAGGTATTTTAGCTATGCATCTAATTACTTTTCAAACCACTCTAGATCTTCTCACCGTCAAGAATAACCTTAGCCTCATCCGATGTCCACCAACTCACACCCTGCTCACCAGGGTAGCTAAATCGGTCCATGCTCTCGGGCTTCATCTCAACACTGTAACCAGCCTCCGTGGGGGTAGTGTAGTATCCATCCTTGATAACAGAGGGGTGGAAGAAGTGCTCGTGCAGGTGGTCCACGTACTCGAGGACGGACAGCTTGCCAGAGACGACGACGTAGTCGATTGTGCTCAGGTGCTGGGTGTACTCGGGAAGACCGACACCACCGGAGTGAGGAACGATGGGCACGCCAAACTTCTTGGCCATGAGGAGGACGGCGAGAACTTCGTTGACACCACCCATGCGGCAGGCGTCGATTTGGCACACGTCGATGGCGCCGGTTTGGAGGAGCTGCTTGAAGATAACTCGGTTCTGGCACATCTCTCCGGTGGCGACGCCAATGCCGTAGGGCTTGAGGGCGTCGCGGACAGCCTTGTGGCCGAGGATATCGTCGGGTGATGTAGGCTCCTCGATGAACCAGGGCTTGAAGTCGGCTAGTTGCTTCATGTACTCGATGGCCTCAGGGACAGACCAGACCTGGTTGGCATCTGTCATGAGGACATTGCCCTTGTCGTAACCAATAACCTCACGAGCAATGCTCAATCGATGACGATCACGCGCGATATCACCACCAACCTTGACCTTGAAGTGTCGGTATCCGGCGTCAAGAGTCTCTTGCAGCAAGCTCTTCATCTTGTCCTCACCATAACCCAACCATCCTGCACTGGTTGTGTAAGCTGGTACAGCGCGGTTGTTAAGAGCCTCTTCAAGACGCTTGCCCTTGGTAGGCTCCTGCTCCTTGAGCATAGCGATAGCCTCCTCGGGGGTAATAGCATCGGTGATGTAGCGGAAGTCAATGCAGTTGACGAACTCCTCAGGGCTCATGTCGGCGACAATGCGCCAGACGGGCTTGTTGAGGGTCTTGGCCCAGAGATCCCAGACGGCGTTAACGACAGCGCCGAGGGCGAGGTGGATGACGCCCTTTTCGGGACCGATCCAGCGGAGTTGGGAGTCGTTGACGAGATGGCGCCATGTTTGACCCCAGTTTGCGACGAGGGAGGAGAGGGTTCTTCCCTTGAGACGCTCGGCGACGTGGTTGATGGCGGCGCAGACGATGTCGTTTCCACGGCCGATGGTGAAGGTCTGAGTTAGAGTGTTAGCTATGATAACCTACTGGTTCAGATTGAGTGACTTACCATTCCATGGCCAGTGTAGTCAGAGTCGGTCTGGAGAATACAGTAGGCAGACGAGTAGTTTCCAGCAGCGTTCATAGCATCGGAACCAGTTCCGTCGAGGGAGGTAGGAAAGCGAACATCGCGAGTCTTCCAGCCTGTGATTGTGATTTCACCCATGATTGCGGTATATTATATGTATCGTTTTTGGATTAATTGAAGAGAGACTCAAACTCAGTGAAGCATGAGAGTCGAGTGGAGGGCGGGGGTTTGAAGTCGCTCCGAACGCGGGGG
>JABFEW010000456.1:0-30091 GCA_013618405.1 Fusarium hainanense | reverse complement strand
GGGTGGAGCTGAGCCTTGGCGCTTGTTTTAGCGAGTGCGAATGGCTGACTTTGAAGATCAATTGGGATATTGTTTCGAGGTGTTGATATGTGCAGTAGTTGGTAGACAGTTTATCATGGCCATCGTACGTTTAAAAGTCGAGACAAGCCACTTTCTGATCAGGTTAAATTCTGAGGTGAGACGCTTAAAGCAAACAAACATCCTTAGCAAACAACACTATCTTGACAGGCTATTCCATTCCTGGTCCATCTTGTCGACCAGACATTGAATCGATACATACCGTTTATCATCCCCAATTACCCATCATTATCAGTAACCAAAGATCAATATCAGTCACCACAATGTCAAGACAACCGCCCAACGGCCTCGTCGTTTTTGGCCCAGACGCAAACTGCACTCTCGAACTCTGTCCGATAGAATGGAGCGTCTACCAATACCGACCCTCGCTCGCAGCGAACATCACATTTATCGTGCTCTACAGTCTCGCCATGGGCGTTCACATTGCGCTGGGTATTCGTTGGAGACAATGGTTTTATATGTCGTTCATGATGCTCGGCTGCATATTTGAGATTATTGGGTACATCGGTCGTATTATCCTGTACAACAACCCTTTCAACTTTGGAGGATTTATGATACAGATTGTGTTTATCACGAGCGGTCCTGTGTTCTATACAGCCGCTATCTACGTGACTCTATCCAAGATGTAAGTTATGACTGTCCGAACCACGAAGGATCATCTGACTTGTCCAGTATCAAGCACTTTGCCCCCGAAGTATCACGATTCAAGCCAGAAGTCATCTGGTGGATTTTCATTCCCGCCGATATTGTCTGTCTCGCTCTTCAAGGCACTGGCGGCGCTCTTTCAACCATTAGCCAAGGCTCAAGTCAACGAGGTATCGACATCGCCTTAGCTGGTCTCTCGCTCCAGGTCGTTATCCTCGTCCTCTTCTGCGCTCTTCTTGGCGACTATCTCTGGCGATACTTCCGAAGCGAATCTTCAGGTGCGCTGAGTAGCCGGATGCGAATCTTCTTTAGCTTCGTCAGCGCTGCTGTTATTTTGATCCTTGCGCGCTGCGCATTCCGATGCTATGAGTTGAGCGAGGGTTATCAAGACTCGGACCTTATCACAGACGAAAGTCTCTTTATTGGTCTAGAGGGAGTGTAAGTTTCTGTTCTCTCTAGATATATGGATGTTCTGCTAACAATCTCACAGGCTCATTGTCATTGCTGTCTTCTGTCTCTGTGTAGGACACCCTGGTCTTGTGTTCAATGATACAGCCACGAGGGAAATCTCTGCTTCGTCACAAAGTGATGTTGAGAAGTAAAGTCGGATGAAAAGTATTACTACATGTTAGCGTCTGTGTCAATTTGAGATTGGTGGCTTGGGTATGCAACTAGTCTATATACATCTATGATATTGTCTTCCAATAGAGCTGCCTGTGCCAAGGACATATACCACGAAGCCGACTAGTGCAGGTAGAAAGCGCCTAAGATCTGGGGCTGTCTCCTAGGATATCTGCAGGATGCAGAAGCAGTTCAACATCCTGTTCCTTATGTTCCTTGGGAGGCTTGTGGACACGCCTTTGCACATATGTCTAAAGGTGTTCCCGTTCAGTTAAGAGAACAGACACATACAGTGATGAATCACTTGCATATCACATCGGCACATAGTATGTGTAAACACGTTTGATTGAGTGTACGTCCCTTTTGGACTTGATGTCTCGCTCAATGAAAGCAATTTTGCTTCGCAAGACCAAAGACCATGATCATCCTCAATATCTAGAAATCATTGATCCAATACCACCCCGATGAATGTCCAACCAGTTGTCGTATGAAGACTAAGCTCTCATGCACCAAAGCGAGCATATCAGCTTTTGTCGGACTGAGTTGTGTGATTAGGCCTTGGAGTCGCACTTGCACCAGCAGTACTTATCACAGTCAGGGTGCCAGGCGCGACGGCGAAAGTTGCCGCGGTCATCGCAAGAGTAGGACCAGGGGCGATTGAGGCAGCTTCGGTTCCACAAAGTGCACTGAATGGAGCAGGCGGCCTTTTCGTTGGTGCTGGCTACCTCGACAGGCTTCGCGGAAGCCTTGTTGGAGGGCACAGCGGCAGCAGCTCCGAAGACGAAGAGGGCTGTAGGATAGATGGTTAGCGGGTGAAGTTCAGTTGGATTGATATGACGAGGCCTCGTTTACTTACCGATGGTAGAAATCTTCATGGTGACGAGTGTTTGATAGACAGGTAGGTATCTTCTAGAGAGATGAAGGTTGGGATGGAAGTCCAAGTGTGGATGAGGATGGAAAGGCAGACTGTCTTGATTCCTTGAGGATGAGAAGGAAAGAAAGAAAGAAAGGGAGAAGAAGAAGGAGATGAACATAGATTTATAGACCGGCAGGTGACTGCAGAGATGGTCATGGTCGTTATTCACAGCACGGGCACTGTCACTGTCAACGCAGTGCAGAGCCGCTAGCCGGCAATAGCTGGCAGCACTGGCACAAACCGTTCCTCTGACAATTGGATCGACGAACCAGTAGGGAGGGGGGAGAAGATAATTACTCGCTTCTTTGCTAATACGAAGTGTAACAGATTGAGGATGCCGAGTCTGGACAAACATCGTGATGCCGGGTTCGAGAATAGTGTCAAGTCAGGATATGTGTGTAACACAAGGAGTTTGCTGGAATGCAATCACAAAGAGCAATCGCTTCGGAGTTTTCGAGTATTATACTGGGTATGCTTGAAGCACATCACGAGTCCATCTTAGTCCTGCAAGTTGCCATCGAGGTTAATTCAGGCTATCATCGCAACGCTTGAGAGGGTGTGCGTACCGCGAATCAGACAATATTCTACGGAGCCGAGAAATGAATGATGGTTGACCCTCGAATAACATCTTGCAACAGCCGAGAAATGCCATAGTAGGAATTCAAACCCAGGTGTAACATCGTCTAGGAGTTATCAGAGTGTTCTGATTCTATCAACTTGCTGTACTCAGATAGACAGAACATTGACATAATGGTAGAGAACAATCGTAGTTGAGCCGTCACATTTGATGTAAAGAACAACTCGACAATGAAAGAAGAACATCCTTCAGTTTTGCCTTTCGAGCAGGAGGACAACCGTAGAGGCATGTGTTCAGAATGCTCGCAATGGACAAGAGGGCCAGGTTTTGGCGAAGGATATCTTCTGGTACAGGTGATGAGTGACATTCTTTCCATAAATAATATCTTTGGCTCTTGATATTATCAGCTTTGTCGTCGCCTTGGTGGGAGAGGCCATCATCTACAATGTGGCTGTTCAAACGAGGTGAATTCTTACTAGTGTTTCAACAAAATCTTGTTACTGGTACTTCTATTAACGCAATTATATCAATTCCATGTTCTCAGCGTGTCGATGAATCAAGCAAAGGTGTTAAGAGAAGACTGCCGTGATATAGGTTTCATGGAAAGTGGGTTCCCTAGAAACAAGTCATCTTATACCGATCATTAATGCAACTCTACGATCTCATCGACACAACCAACGACAGAAATGCTGTGACATATTTTCACATCTTATCCGCCAATTTGTACCCCTGGGGAAAACGCGTATTCTCAAATTACTCTGTCTTCAGGGCTCTACACAAAACCATCATCTGTCGACTCTACACCGAATATCATTTTAATAACAGCCCGACCAACACTCGATTTCTTTAATCTCATCGAGCCACAAAACGGGTCCCAGTTTCCTCTTTTGGGCTAAGTCGACCGTTTCCCGTCATATCAACCCCAGTTGTTACCTTGGTAATCCCTGCAACACACTGCTGAACTTGAAATTAGACGGATCGCGAAGCCTGTCTCAGCCCTACTCGAATGGTCTGGATCTTGGAAGTTATGAGGCATTGATTGCGTGGTGCCGGCATCCGAAAAACTTGCTCAAAGGAATATGTTTATAATGCGGTGGTTTCGCACTCTTGGCTTTTTTGTTTGAAGCCTGCACATACTACTCTTTTGTTTCAACTTCGATATTGAGAATCTTGACGATCTCGCTCACTCCTTTATTTCACTCTTTCTTGTACCTTATTCAGCTCTTGGCCAGTCCCAAGCCGATCATACCGTCAATCGATTTTGTATATCCGAAACATTGTTACGTCGATCACCATGAAGTTCCTTCTCCCTGTTTTCCTTGCTCCCGCTGTTATGGGCCGAGCTTGCAAGGTTCCGCACCCCAGTACCGAAGCTGCTGCTCCTGTCTACTCAGCTCCTGAGAATACAGCCGTCGAGCCCAAGCCTGTTCACGCCGCTCTTGCAACTCATGCAGCTGCTGCCAGCAAGACTACCAAGGCCGCTATCAAGCCTCAGGCCGTGTCCAAGGCCAAGAAGGCCGCTTCTAAGGCCAAGACTACGACCAAATCCAAGGCTCTTGGTGATGGCGCATCTGTCTCTGGTTCATCCACTTTCTACGGTGGTAACCTCTCTGGCGGAAACTGCATGTTCACCACCTATACTCTTCCCGCCGGCATTATGGGAACCGCCTTCTCTGGCCAGAAGTGGGACAGCGCTGCCAACTGTGGTGCCTGTATCGAAGTCACCGGCCCCTCCGGAACTGTCAAGGCCATGGTAAGCATCTTGAATATAGTGTCAACCACACCGACTAACTTTATCTAGATCGTCGACAAGTGTCCCGAGTGTGACCCCGGCCATCTCGATCTCTTCCCTGACGCCTTCAAGGCCGTCGGCGGCACAAACGGCATCGTCAAGACCTCTTACAAGTTTGTTGAGTGCGGTATCACCACTCCTCTTGTTCTTCACAACAAGTCTGGTACCTCCGCCAACTGGTTCTCCATCCAGGTCGTCAACGCCAACGAGCCTGTTAAGAGTGTTGAGGTTTCCACCGACGGCGGCAAGACCTGGAGTAAGACTGAGCGCAAGGAGTACAACTTCTTTGAGAACCCCTCTGGTTTTGGCAAGGAGTCTGTCGATGTTAAGATTACTAGCAGCACTGGAAAGACTGTTGTTGTCAACAAGGTTGGCGTGACTCCTGATGCTCAGTACAAGGCCAAGGCCAACTTCTAAGGAACTGGCCTGGGGAAATTTGTCGAACTTGAGGGGAATGAGTTTATGTGTTGAAAGACCTAGCGCGTTGGTATAAGTCGAGTAGCTGGCTGTTTGACGAATACCAGGGCTTTGCGCTTCTTCCCAGAAGACTAAACCACTTGATGGTGATATATGTATATAGCTTTATTTTCGTGTACATACTTGAAGGAACAGCACTCCAATGATAATATACATAAAGAAACATCAGAGAATATGCAGCTTGTACAGCCACGCGGTAGCCCGAGGATGACATTGACCTGAACTCAGAGGTCATGAGGTCCTGGAATAGACCTCGGTCACTTGCAGGAAACCATGCCCTGAGGCATGTATATACTGTTAGGGTCATAACTAGGATCGTCAAAATGACAAACTTGCAGAGCAATCTGCAAAGTCTAGACAGTCCTCGTTTCCTGATGTATAAGTGGTAGGCAGTACTCAAAGCAGTCTTGGCTGATCCATTGATATCCATCACAAATCTTGGGGAAGATCGACAAATACCACGTGGTAAACGCTGGTATAAGAGGAGATCTTTTGAGCCTCACCCCCCTTGACATAGCCTTCATGCTCTTACACTGAGATTGGCAAAGCAGGAATTACAAGTACACGAAATAGCCAGTGATTGTTTTAAACAAGAAGCTCAACCTTGGACATTCCCGAAAGGCCTGCACGATGGTCGCAGTGAAAAGCACCTCTGGGCAGGTTGAAGAAGTCACTGATCAACGTCTGACTTACTTGACATGTTGATGCCAATCCGGCAGAGTCCGATCATGGACCCCATCACGGACCCTATACCAAGACTTTATACTATCCACCATCCACAGTACAGTACTACATACTACTGGGGCTATGAGGTTTACCAAGCCTCCTGCTCAATTTAACCGCTGCTAGAATACCCGTCTGTCATCGACCAAGCTCTCTTTTGCTTACCGATCTGAGTAAAGTTGGGGTAAAGAGAAGAAGCAGCATTTGAACTATGAGATAATCCAAGACTTACCCCAATACCGCTAACAGGAAAACAAGGAAACGTCACAACTGAACCAATATCAATTGGACCGAGATTATTCAAATTCTCGGTGTAAATTGCATTTTGCCTAAATACAATTGCAATTATCATTTGAAAGTTCACGCGGTAATTCGCCAAGTCGGGAGTTTGGCCTAAGAAGGTATGAATGAGGTAATGATCTGAGGGTTATGGAGCCAAGCCTCCTGACAATCCTGGTACTGTACTGGATCAAAGATGGATGTCTTTTGGTTGTCAAGTACGGAGTACCCAGAGTTGGGAGTATTTCTCTAAGCAGAAGCCAAGATAAGATAACGTCTTGGTATAAGACTCATGAATAGCACAACCAACTTTATGACATGACATGACACGATTCCTCTGTCAGTTGAAGGTTAAGAGTATCTATTTAATTGAGTCTGTTATACCTATATTGTCTCTAGATGATAGCAATAGTGACCCATAACATTTACCGTACTGCCTGACTCTTTGAATTCCACATTTACCCCGAATAATTTGGGGAACTTGGGGGAAGAAATCGGGGAATGGAGGTGGAAGCTTTTCGGTCCTTTCCCCACAACAACAAAACAGGCGCCACTGATGACATGCAATACAATGCCCAATATCTTATCTTGGCCAATATTGTTACCCCTAGGTTGTTCTCCCCTGTTCTTTGGAACAAAGCAGGTACTTTTGATCGTAAACAAATGGCCTCAAAAATCACGAGACTGTCAGGAACAACCTATGCAAGTAGGGCAGGTGTTGTGGGGTCTCTCCTTCCCTCTGAAAACAGAAAGCGCAAAGCACAGAGACAAGGTGACGATCGTTACTCTTCTCTCCTACAACAACAGAATCTAACGTTAGTTTCTTGCGAGTTCACGCATGCGCTCCAATCATTTCTCATCAAAAACAACTACCAAGTCTTCTAAAGAAATTCGAGAAATCGTATCCCTCCAGTATATTCAGGTCGGCAATGGCGCTCCTCACCGGCAAACGAGGTACTCTAGGGTGACATTGCATGGTACCCATGCCCAGCAATGATATCATCGCCGGGAATACCCTCTCCTTCTCGCGGAGCCGCCCAGACTTCCGCCTAGGCAACGGCCAACTTGTATGCAGTTGCTTGTGATTCAGCGACGTCGAACAATTGCATTTGCGATGGCTTTGGACTGTATGTTAGTATATGGCAACAGCTGGAGGAAAGATACGCTTTGTTAACTCAATACCAAGGTACTGATAGAATACTCCTACTTACGCGTTCATGATGAAATCAGTCCTGAGGTTATCTTAAAGAAATCAAGAATTGCCCGAACCATCAGTCTCAAACCTAAACCACGCCACATCCCGCCAAACCCAACAGCCCAAGCCAAGAAGAAACCCCCTAGTCTAACTCGTCTAATCGCTTCTCTAATGTTAGCTTCTATCGCAAGCGACGATCCTCCCCATGGGCAACCTCCACAGAGTGCATGACGTTGGACCTCGGACCCATCGAAATCGCAAAACATCACTCGCGCGCTTCTAACACGTTCTCCACGCCATCCTTGCTTGGCTCTATGGAGTTGAACAAGTTGACTCGGGATATGAATCTTTATATAAGGACCAAGAGTTGCGACTCTTGGGAGTTTTGAATTCTGGTTTGACAGACAGATAGACTACTTTGTTTGTGTTTCCTCGGGCAAGTTCGTCACCATGTATCGAATTTGGAACATTTACGGTATGTTCTCTTGTCCTGACTTACAGATGGTGATGGTTCACTAACACATCTCAGCGCTTGCCGCCTTTGGCACCATTGGCGGTATGCTTTTCGGTTTCGATATCTCCTCCATGAGCGCCTGGATCGGTTCAGACCAGTATCTCGACTACTTCAATAGTCCTGACTCAACAGCCCAGGGCGGTATCACAGCTTCCATGTCAGCAGGATCCTTTGTCGGTGCCCTCGCCGCAGGAGGAATCGCTGATCGTCTTGGTCGTCGCAAGTCGCTCATGATTGCTTGTCTTTTCTGGATTGTTGGTGCTGTTCTTCAGTGCTCTGCTCAAAACGTTGCGCATCTTATTGTTGGTCGTGTCGTCAGCGGTGTCGCTGTCGGTATTACTAGCTCGCAGGTTCTGGTCTACCTTGCTGAACTGGCGCCTTCTCAAATTCGAGGACGTATCGTTGGTATTCAGCAATGGGCTATTGAATGGGGTATGTCGCACAAATCCGTATATCAGTATCATTGGTTAACAGAATCCAGGTATCCTCATCATGTACCTCATCTCCTACGGCTGCTCCATCTCAGTCGATGGTCCCGCTGCTTTCCGAATCGCCTGGGGTGTTCAAGCCATCCCCGGCTTTGTTCTCCTTGCCTCTCTCTTCTTCTTTCCCGAGTCGCCGCGATGGCTCGCTCAGCACGACCGCTGGGAGGAGGCTCACTACAACCTTGCTCACCTCCACGCCGGTGGTGATCTCGACAGCCCTGTTGTTCTCGCTGAGATGGAAGAAGTCCGTGAAGCTGTTCGCATCGCCAATGAGTCCAAGGACATTGGCTACCTAGGCCTTTTCGCGCCTGGTATCTGGAAGCGTACCGTTGTTGGTGTCAGCGTCCAGGTCTGGCAACAATTGCTGTAAGTTAAACTCTCTAATTCTTGGTTCTTGTTTAGTACTAACTCTGAATTCAGGGGAGGAAATGTCATGCTTTATTACCTCGTTTACATCTTCAGGATGGCTGGCATGACTGGAAACACCGCTCTTACGTCTTCCATTATCCAATATGTCATCTTCCTTGTCACTACCGGTCTCGTATTGCCTTTCATTGACCGTCTTGGTCGCCGACCTCTTCTCATTAGCGGAGCTTTGGTTTGTGCCGTTTTGCACTTCACCAGCGGAGCAGTCATGGCTGTTCATGGTTATCCTGTTGACGGTATTGAGGGTAAGTTATTCTTCATCTTATGTGTTAGTGTGCAAGAACTGACTGTTACAAGGCAACGATATCCTTACCTGGGCTATCCAAGGTGCTCCCGCCAAGGCCGTCATCGCTCTGGCTTACATCTTTGTCGGAGTCTACGGTCTTACCTGGGCACCCGTCGCCTGGATCTACGCGAGTGAAGTCTTCCCTCTCAAATACCGAGCCAAGGGTGTTGGTCTCGCTGCCTCTGGTAATTGGATGTAAGTAATCTTGCCACCACAAGCATATTTATCAGACACTAACAATTATCTTCCAGCTTCAACCTCGCTCTAGCCTTCTTCGTACCTCCCGCCTTCACCAACATCCAATGGCAGACATATATGATATTCGGCACATTCTGTGTTGTCATGACCGTCCACGCATTTTTCACCTATCCCGAGACCGCTCGTAAGACGCTTGAGGAAGTGGAAGCCATGTTTGATCGCAACGTTCCCGCTTGGCAAAGCTCGAAGGCCACTGGCTTTGACGAGAAGATTGAGGCTACTCAGCGCATGAAGGGGGATGTTGGAGGGGAGACGACACACGCTGAGACTGCGTAGATGTTGTGCTATAGTCTGATGTGTCTTATTGTATGAGTCAAGAGTTTGTATATACCCGTTTATTTACTACATAAACATGTGTGCAGTACAGCTGTTGAGATTGTGATACAGATGTTCAAGTGATTCCCCAGTCAGTATCTTCCTAGATCTATATCACACGTGAAACGCATTCAGCTCCTGCTCCTTCCTTCCTGCTAAGCCTTGACTCAAAGTACAGATTATACATTCTCATCCTTGCCCAGCTACCTAGGTAAGCTTCTCTACTAGGTGTATTTCGGCTTTTATTTGCTTCTAGGTTCCCCAGAAGTCCTGAGCGACCGCGATACTATCAGCAAGTATCGGTAGTGAGGCGAGGAAGCGCAAGTGCTACAAAGCATGCTCTGAGAAAAAGATGGCGTCTATTTGGGAGGGCCGCTTACAAAAACTTCAAGATTGTCAAAGACCACCAACCTATGATACACCGAGAACCTCTCGATGCGGATTGCTATCAATCACGCCACTCCTTCCACAAGTCGGTGAGCGATATATTTGTCTGTTATCATGGCTTTTACGATCGATCAGGATGGCTGCTTATATGAGATCGCCAGAATCTATAATCCGATAACGTTAAGTGCCGTGGTTTTGAGATCACCCTTGCATGGAAGCCTCGGCCGAAAGATCCGGCTCCGGAGCAATAAGCTCAGGTCGAACCTTTGCCGTATTGCGAGCTCCATAAGCGAGCAAGTTTCGGTCAACGGTCGGCCGCTGATTAATGGGTCCCGAGGTTTACGGCTACTATCATGAAACAATACCCAAAAGTACTATGGATACCGTATTCGAAGACAATCGAAGGATCAAGATACATCACATGGATTGAACGCCTCCTCCGACCTTGGCGTGTTAGACTTTCAACGCCCCGGTTCGCATTGCGTGTCCGTCGGACAAACTATACGAAAGCAGAACATGATATGAGACGCGCATCTTAAAGAGGGTTCATGACGAACCAAAAAGTTCCGCGTCTGCAACAACAAAATCCTACGCTGAGTTGAATCAAGGCCCCAATTACCCCTCTGGTACGCCAGGACCGAGCCTCGGCACTCTAAGGTTTGGTCCAGGGCAGGTAAGCCACTGTATGACCCGGACACGTTTCCTCAGTTTAGAGCTGAAAGGCACTGAAGCCTCATTGCTTGCCTTGTCTCTACCCCATCAAAAAGGACGCCCGGGCCCTAAACATGTCGATCCCCGAAGACACCGGTGCCGAATGATACCTTGGAGGGGCCGGGGATATATCCATATGGGAATAGCGTCCGCTCCGGTGGCGGAATAGTGTCAGAGCTAGTTTTGCATTCTCAACGCTTCACAGGCCTTGGTAGGCTTTCCACCGGCCCTATAGACGGAGATAACAACCCCAGAAAGACAAGACACGCCGGTTTAGTAATTATTGGGGGTTCAGGTTCGATGTTTGAAGGGAGGGTCTAAGTATCGTATCCGTAGTCTAGTCTAGACAAGAACTGACTACAAAAAGGCTGGGGCCCATCGGCCGTCCTTCTTTTGTCGCACTAAATCTTTATTTAATCAGAACCCGAATTCCTCGTGATACGCTCCTTACAAACATCCTGATTAACAACACTCGATTCAATTCAAGCAGGTACAAAACCCCCCAGTCGGTCCCAGCGATCTACTGTCCCACAACAACCTCAGATCGAGAGACACAGCATAGAACCTGTTGCTCAACACGCCACAGCGCAAACTCAACCTTAAAAGAACAACAAACTAATTCCAAAATCAGTTCTTCTACCGTTTCACAATGACTCGCGACAACCTTGAGATCGTGCTCGCTGAGCGTCCTACCACCGACATCATTCCAGGCCGCACCTTTACTCAGAAGCACGGCAAGGCACCCACTCCAGATGATCTCAAGGATGGCCAGATCCTCGTTGAGACCCTCTACCTCTCTCTAGACCCTGCCATGCGAGGATGGCTCCGAGGTAAAGACCTTGTTTACTTAGTCTAGATCTCAGTCACTGACACAATGTCTTAGATATGCGATCTTACCTCCCTCCCGTCCAGATCGGCGAGACTATGCGCGGATCTTGCGCATGCCGTGTCCTTGCCTCTAAGAGCAAGCTCGCAAAGGAGGGCGACATTGTCGCTGCCACCCCTGGCTGGACCGAGTTCGCCATTGTCTCTGAGGGTCGATTCGAGCCTACCTCTTACTACCCCGGTGTCCAAGACCCCAAGGACATGCTCTCTGCCCTCGGCATGACCAGTCTCACTGCCTGGGTCGGTATGTCCAAGATCGCTGATCCTCAGCCCGGTGAGCTTGTCGTTGTCTCCGGTGCTGCTGGTGCGACAGGCAGTGTCGCCGGCCAGATTGCCAAGCTCAAGGGCGCCAGAGTTGTTGGTATTGCCGGTGGTGAGGATAAGTGCAAGTGGCTTACTGAGGAGCTCGGCTTTGATGTCGCCCTTAACTACAAGGCCGATGACTTCAAGGAGAAGTTCGCTGAGGCTACCAAGGACTACATTGATGTCTACTACGACAATGGTAAGCTTCTTTTTACCCTTTACAAAAGTGTCTAACTAACATGTCTCAGTCGGTGGTGACATCCTCGACATGTGTCTCATGCGAGCAAAGGAGCACGCCCGCTTCATCGAGTGTGGTCTCGTCAGCCAGTACAACGCCGCCAAGCCCCAGGGACCCCGAGCATTCTCTCAGATCGTCACCATGCGCATCAAGATGCAGGGCTTCATTGTCCTCGACCACGTCAAGGACTTTGCTACCGCTCGTGGCGAGCTGGCCAAGTGGATGGCTGAGGGCAAGCTCAAGAAGACCGAGACTGTTATTCGTGGCGGTCTCAAGGTTGCTGAGCAGGCCCTGGTCGACTTGTACAAGGGTATCAACACAGGCAAGCTGATTGTTGAGATCAAGAACCACAACGAGACACCTTCCAAGTTGTAAGGTGTTTTAGGAGGGGAAAATGAAGGAGCGGCTTATATAGATGGGCTTTGTTGCTGTTTATGATAGATACCTTACGTATATAATGACTATACTATGATCTTTCGAGAGGCTTTCTCACCTGTTACTGCGCTTGGGCATTCACGTACAAGCAAGTCCACATCTTCTATCACAATTCATCTACCTATCATTGCATAACTTTTAGATTCGGGATATATACCCGCCGGGCTTGGGTTAGTACATGTAGCGGAAGTAAGGGTTCTCCTTGTCCGTCAAGTCCTGGAAAGCCAACTTGGCTCGCTCACTCTCATCTCCTAGCCCCAATGCATCCCTCCTCTTATTCTCATTACGAAGTACAAAGTACAGAGTAGTTGACGCAAGAATGCAAATGATGTAGCTAGATATCGTCAGCGCTTGTCGAAAGAATGAGGCATTTATGAAACTTACCAGATAATCAAGCCCAGCCAAAGGGCAGGGTAATGGTCCTTCTTGGTCTGACTCCAAACAAGTTGAGGACCAACAATATTTCCAACACAGTACGCTACAAAGATCGTGGCTGCCATGAAGCTCTTCTTCGTATGTCCAGCGACATTGGACATGCCGATTGTGATGATAAGACTCACTGTGCCTCCAAAGAAGCCAGTGATGGAATATCCCACCACAGGCGCAGCAGCACGATACGACCACTCGCTCTTCCAGATGATTGCGCAGCCTGCAATGACTGGTAGACACGTAAAGATGAGCATAAAGATTCGGATGTTGTTGAACTTGGACCCCAGCCAACCGGTAAGGAGAATAACGATGAAGCACAGTCCGCCGAGAGGGAACTGAAATAGGATTGAGTGGAGAGTGCTCCAGCCGAAGGTCGACACAATAAGAGGTCCGAAACCACTGACGGCGCCGTTAACAGTATAAGCTGATGCCATCATGAGAGCGATGAGCCAGATTTTGACGTCAAGGATGGCCTCTTTCAGCTGCGATCCTTTGAATTTCGTGCATCGCACACCCGTTTGTCCATGTCGCAGACGCTCCACGGCCGCAAACCTCTCTTCAGAAGTAAGGAACCACGCTGAGACGGGCGAATTGGGCATGATGAAGCAGAATAGCCCAAACAGAAACGTCAAGGAGCCAGCGAGGAGGTAGATGTACTGCCATCTCTTCAACCCGCCACCCGTAATCTGTGCAAAGCCATAGTTTAGCGCTCCTCCAATGATTGTGAAAATGCCCGTCGATGAGAACCACCAGCTCTGTCGCAAAGATTGCTCCGTCTGGGTATAGTATCCTGAGACAATACACATAAACCCCGTAGGGATGATACTCTCAACAAAGCCGAGAAAGAATCGCTGCACGTAAAGCCCTTGGTAGGACGTCACCGCGGCGGTAAGCATGCATATAGCAGCCCAGACAATGACCACGCCACCCAGTACGCGACCGATGTCGAAGCGTTGCAGGGCGAAAGTCATGGGATATAAACCCGCCAGCATACCGAAGTAGAAGAGTGAGGTTGCCCAGCTGAGACGGCGCGTATCGACGGTTGGTGGCGTAGTTGAGTTGTCGACGATAGTGAGATCGAGATCAGTTGTCATGCCGAAGAGAACGGCGGAGCCAAGAATGGCTTTGTCGTAGTATACAAGACCATCTATTCACGAGTCAGTAAAGGTTCCAGATGGATGAAGATAGAACGTACAGCCGACGATCATGGCGGGAATGAGAAATATGTCAATCTTCCTCACAGCGCGCGCGGCAACAATGGGATCAATGGCATGTTGTTCCTCGCCCACTATGGCGATAGCTTCATCTCTGTTTCCCATTGTCGCCCGCGCAGATTCATCTGCTTGATTCTCTGCTGTTCCCATGGTAGCGATGTCGGACTGTGGCGAGTATCAAAATGTGGTGTTGCAACAAACAATGATCAAAAATACCACCGGAAAAGAATTGTCAATAGATACATCGGCCCTTGGCTCTTTTTAGCGACATGTACCCTAGCCAAGCAAAAGATTATCATATGATGGCATCATTCTTCATGAGCGAATTTCCTGAGCTGCTCAACTTATCGTTGCATCCCTTCGGTAGCCGTTTTAAGCCTCAGGTGCATGTAAGCACCCTTGTAGTTCGTGAGCTAAAGTGAACTACCGTACATACAGAGTTTTCCTGTGTCGCTAGTTAATTGTTCTGGACCTTTGGCTACGGATGTGAGCCGGGATTAATTTGGCATGGTTCGTGGGGGTTCTCATGGATTGGTTGGTTGATGAATGGTGAGATTTCTTTTATACCTTGGTATGAATCATCGCTGAGCCAAGACCGCCATTTAGAGATGGGCTTGGTTTCGGTAGAATAGACAGATATCGCCATTTCATCGATGGGGACAGGCCTCGTCAAAAGATGTGACTGTCAATAATGCTCGAATTCATCAAACTGGCTGAGCCAGATGTCTCATGCATATCTATAACCCAACCATTACTGTAATGCCTATCGCCCTAACGCCTGGCTATGTCAACAATCCTCTGTCGGGATAGTGATATGGTATCAAATCAAAAGATTCTCTTGATACTGGGCCCAACCCACTGCACTTCTGTGCAATTCCTGTTGTTCCTCCACTGCTCAATTCTGTCCGTCAACCATCCTGACTTAAAGTCCACCCATCGATCTTTGCGATCAGGTGGTGGTGGAATGACATTGCCCTTCTCATCTTTGATCTCTGGTTCAACAATCTTCTCTGGCTGTCTTGGGTCGCCAACACGGAACGATCGTGAGAGAACGCATTTTTGCTCGTCTCGCCCTCGCCAGTTATATTGAAGACAGTCGCTGCTCTCTTTGCAGTACTTTCCGCATGCTTCGAATGAATCAACCCTTGCTTCAAGCGGCGCAACCCAGTAATCCCATTTTCCGTTGTCCCAATTCTCTGCCACTTCGCGGTCGCCTGGGTGGTGGAACTTCCAGACGTCAGAGTAAAGTAACGGGCGCTATAACAGTTAGCATGTGAAACAGGTCTATCAAGTACTGACTTACACCCAACTGTCTTTGAGCAAACTCCCACCGCCAAACCTTAGTCATATCCTCTGGCCGTGTCTTGTGTAGCGTCATGACAGGCTGACACCAGTACTTGTCACTGAACGGAATACTATGCAAAGGATGCGGGTTGAACAAAGGCCAATATCCCCGCAACGGCACACTGACGTTCCACAAAGCCCAGCCTGTTACGCTGTCACCGCAGCAATCGTCCCGTAGCATGGGAAGCCACTTTTCCGCAGCCGGAGGTTCGATATACTGCCCGTACGATGTGGTCTTACGAACCAGGAGTGCCCTCATCGCACCGCGGCTGAGCACAAAGCCCGGCCCGCCGTTCGCGAACCATGTCTTGATGTCTTGTTTAACGTCGTGTCTACCGGGTGACGGAGAGCCCATGTATAACGGCGCATCGGGATCGAAGGTTTGGAGGAAGCGGAAGGCATTGTCCCAGAAGACGTAACTATGGGGATATCTGTTAGTGGCTCATAGGCGTGGGTTTGAGGGTACTGGCAACTCACGTATCAGTCTCGAAGAAAAAGTAGAACTCTTTGTTGGGTCTCATTCTCCAGGCTCGCTCAATCATAGGAAGGAACTTGAACTTGTCCATTCTCCAGCCTTGGATGCGCGCAGTCGCCTCCTTATCCACATCCAGAGTTCCGTTGGCTCGCATCTCCTTCTGCCATATGTAGTTGACGAAATCGGGGTTATCATGGTAGTAGATGGAAGGTGAATCGGCGAGGACATCGATCGCTTGGTGGCCATGGACAGTCTCGTCAAGATCCGAGTAAACCAGCAACTCGTCCTTATCAAAACAAGCACTAACGCTATCGAACTGTGCGTCGAGTTTATCTTTCGTATCGGCATGGCCCATCTTCAGAACAGGCTGGATCGTCTGGAGGAGATGCTTGGGAAAGGTAGCGCAGAGGTCTTCGGTCGTCTTGCCGGTAGGGTCGACAGATACTGGGTAGAAGTAGCTCGTTGTGGAAAAGGAATAATATTCGGATACTCCATAACTGCCGTGGATAACACCCCAAAAGACGAGGATGAGGAAGATGATGGTGCATAGGCCGGCGATGGCCATGCGACTGAAGCGTTTGTTGAGCATTAGTCGCCGGCTGGATGAAGACCAGACTGAAGGCATCGCAGCTGGGTATCAAACATGGCACTCAGGGCCTTGTGCTGCTAAGAAAATGCCTTCGACTTTACTGCTGCGTAGGAGCGACATTCATGATGGAGAACGAGAACAGGAACAAGGATATTTCTTGGGGGTGACGCATCCGTCTTAGGGGTAGAGGTCCACTAAAAACGAACCCCTGTCGCAGGAGTAGGAGCCGACTCATGGTGTTCAGGTTGTTCTTGTTCTGGGCTAGAACGAGTCTTAGAATTTTCTCTAGGGGCATTTTATTCTTAGGTATTCAAACAACAAAAGCAAAGTGAACGAGACAGTCGGAAAGATGTTAACTTTAAAGGTTAATGGCGCCGTTTTCGGAGGCTTAGAACAAAACGTCACCGTTGAACTCAAAGTTACAAAACAGTCAGCGAACAACACGATAACCTCAGTGAACTACCTACCAATGAAACCAGAAAAGAGAAGACTTGGATAGCTTGAACTACCTAGATGTCTCCCTTGTTACTATACTATTAGTAGCTTTTAAGTAGATACTAATATCTATAGGATAGTATGTCGAGTTCATCATGCCTGTGTTCTATTTCGGTCTCTATGTCACTTGTTCCCATGCGCAACGAACTATGCCTTTTTTCTCGTAGTTGTTCTTCTTCAAGAATAGTATTGTATGATCTTACCTTTTGTTAAGGCGGAAGTGTTAGCTAAAGGTCAGTAGGTAGCTTATAGTAGTTCCTGTGACAAAAAGAAAACGAAGTCATCTCTGAGACACTTCCATCAGCCAAGAAAATACCTAAAAAGCTATTTTCAGCCCTGCTTATTGTCCTCGAAGCCTGTTGGGCCTCCCGAACGAGCCTCCGGGTGTTGGCGGAGAGAGTGTCGTAAACGGAGTCGTGGAGCTGATACGTAAGAGATGTCCCCAAGGCGGACATTGGCATTGAACAAACTCACAGTCAGGCAGGTGTCAGAAGAAATGTCCTCTAAGGCTTAGGCTACAGAAATAAAGTAGCCTAAATGCTTGCCTAAGCTGGCATAAGGTGATCAAATTATTGCGTCTCTTATGCTCCCGGGCCAATTCTTACGACACCCTGAGGACAGTCCATACATATAAGAATCTATTCCAAGATGGAACAATACTTTCCGTACACAAACTCATATCCTCACTCTGACTGGTTAGAGATAGTTCAAGTACAGCGTGGAGCTGCAGAGTCGAAAGAGGCTGAGGAAGCAGCATAAGCCCAGACGCAGCACTTCCAGCCACAATTCGTATTTTGTATTTTTCGCCAATGTTCACATGCGAATTGGCGATAGCTTATTGTGTTCCAATTCGAGTTGACTTATTTTAATGCTTTTCTTTTTTATCGTCAAGGAACTTGCCGTCATTTGATTCATGGTCATGACGTCTTGTGATGGGAACCTCTTACTTCAGTCTCAGTCTTGGTCCTTGTGATGTTGGGCAGGTGGAATGTAGCTCTGGGATATAAATCGCCGCTCTCCGACAGAAAGAATCCTTTGTTTGATTCAAGAAGCACATTCACCAAGAAATACTCGAGATGCCACACAATACTGACCCTGACGGAGATTTTCCTTACATTGAGCCTCCATCTCACGAAGGACTCAAGGCTATCAAGCTACCGCCTCCATACACGGGAACACCATGGAAGATATTTGTTTCCGATGTTAAACTCTTCTTCCAAAACTTCTTTTATCTTCCTTGCCTCTTTATTCCTCTTTATCCATGGCATTCAGGAGAACTCTGTGAGCTGTACCCGTCTGCAGAGAACCTCACGGACATTGCCCTCCATGTTGTTCTTTCCGTAATGCAATTGGGTTTCTTGATCTCGCTCTTCACATTATCCTTTCTTCCGACCTTTACCTATGTTGGCTATGTCGCTGTCTACTTTGCGCTAAACGAGCTCATCTGTTGGCATTTCAACAGAGGCATTCCCCGCAGTGGCCTGAAATCGACGGACGATGACCTTTCTCAAAGTTGGCCTCGACATGACGACGAAACTTGGATCTTTCTCAACGGTATCTGCGTAGGGTGAGATATCTGAGAAACTGTTCTTTTAACCAAGATAACTAACAGCAAGTGTTCAGCAAAAACTGGTTTCAGAAGAACATCGATCGCCTTTCAAGGACTTTTCATCGGCCAGTGATTGGTGTTCACAACAGAACGTAAGAACACACGCCATCAAGATAATCCTTCCTAACGTCTCTAGTGCCGGTGTTGTTTTCGATCTCATCCAGTGTTTGATCCAACGAGCCCTCCTCTACGCAACCCAAGATGTCAGAGAATGCTACGTCCTCGTCAAAAACGCTCTCCTGGACGACCAAAAGAAGAAAGTCGTGTTCATCCTACACTCCCAAGGGGGTATCGAAGGCGGTATGATCATAGACTGGCTCCTCGACGAAATGCCTCTCGACAAGCTCCAAAAACTCGAAGTGTACACTTTCGGCAATCTCGCGAATCACTTCAGCAATCCATGCCGCGGAAACGACCCTAGTTCACCTGTGATCCCGCATATCGAGCACTACGTCAACGAGAAAGACTTTGCTTGTCGCTTTGGAGTTGTCAATTTCACTCGACACTACACCCAGAACGAGAATCGATTCGCGGGGAAGGTCTTTATTAATCGAAGTGGCGGACATCAGCTCAACCAGCACTATCTCGACGATATGTTCCCTCTGGACAAGGACCTTCGACAGGCACGGAATGCAAGAGAAGGAGACTTTATGAACAGAAAAGTCCGAGTCAGGAAGGATAATACTATCAAGGAGACGAAAAGAGCAGAGCTTCCCCAAGGATTTACAGTTACATGGGATTCTGGTGCAACGAATGGAGAGGTTAGGATGGATGAAGTTCCCCGGATGGGAGATCTGAGTCGATTGTGGAAGTATCGGAATGGACAACTGCCTGACTCTTATAAGAGTGCTTTAGTAGATGGTACTGAAGATTGAAAGAGTATTTGGCGTGTCTAACCACTCCAGCTTCGAGATAGTGTATGTCACTGTGTATACATATATGAGCTAAGTAACCAATAATAAGATGCCTCTCTTGTTGTCATCGAACCGTGTATTACTCGATATCTTGAGAACCGCGTCCTTGGACATTCCTTGCCCTCACACCTTCATCCCCCGATGCTGTCCGAAAAACTGAACTTGACGATACATTCTCTCTCATCATAACACCATCCGCTTCGCGCTCGCCTGGGCTACCTCCGCAGTCAACACTCTTACTCCCGCTCCCAAATCTCTCCCTAACCCAGGGCAAGAGATTATAGTATCCACCACAAGCAAAAACACCACACCAGAGCACGAACTCCGTTGCATAGATAACAATCCCCAAGAGGTCAAGCTCAGGCTGGAAAAACACCGAGACTAGCGAGAAGACGTCTCCAGCTGCGTCGATGGCGACAAAGAGGAAGGAGATTCCGCGGACAGTTCGATGCTGCCAAATATCCCAGTAGTGCGTTAGCACTCCAGCTGCGAGTAACGCTGCGGATAAAGAAGCCATTAAAATCAAGGGCCACTCCAAGCCTTTCGATCTGGCGATGCGAAGCGCTATGATAAGAGAAGCTTGAATGCCGCCCATAATGACTGCGATGGGAACGACCACGAGAAGAGAGCGGTAGACACTCCATTTCTATCAGCTGTTAGCTACGTATACCGATCGAAAACACAGAGCGCGTACTCTTTCGTAATAGTAACATTGGATCCACGTAACAAGACTCAGGAGGGTCAAGACCTGAGGTTGAATTCGCAACGCAATGTTGAAGTCTTTGACGATATTGTAAACTCCTAGCGGAACACCCGCCCATGCCCATAGCATCATCATCGATGGCTGCAGGCCTGTGGCATTATGGCGGCGATAGTTGACAATGATTTGCGGAATCAACTATGAAGTATTAGTTGCGCTTCGCTTATACGCGATATTGGATCAAGTTCGCAAACCTGAATTGACCAGCACACCTAAGAATGTCAACAACTGCATTTATTCGTCAGGAAAGAGACTTACGGCCCCTAATGTGCCAAGGATGTTGGCTGCGACTGGAACGTCCATGTCCTCATCGATGGCTTGTATATAAACTCAGACACAATGGTTGAAAAAGTTAAATGGCAAGTCAACTTTCAGAGCTCTGATGGTGAAGCGAGAGAAATTGACGCGCGCCGAGAACTGTTAAGCTACACTAACAAATTTGGTGGAGATGCCTAACAACAGCAACACCCAGATCTTTATGGATGTTATTAGGCCAACGCTGCCAAATGTCAGGACGGAATTATCATAGTACTTGACGTAAATTATTAATAACCTTGCAATTGAGGCCGTCGTCTATTTCTGCGTAACCGAATTTGTGATCAAATAACCCCATTTCGCCCTTTTCACGTCCCATAACAAAACCTTTTAGAAAGTAGTCTGCAGCTTAGGATAATCCTTAGCATGAACATGCAAATCCGCATAGATAGCAGCCGACTGGTCGTCAGCAAGATGCTTCATGCGCTTCACGTCGTCCTCTTCGAGATGCTCAAGAACCTTTTCCGGCTCCTCCTTTCCGTCCTTCTCGTCCTTCTTCTGAGGCTCAACGGCCTTCTCGATACCTTCCGACTCTCCAATGAACAGGATCTGGGCATTGGGATAGTCGAAGTGGGCGGGCTTGGATGGTAGCCAGCGCAGAGAGCGGAACTCGTCAATGATTCTGATCAGTTAGCATTGGACGTCGAGAGAGGAGCGGGCTGTACTTACTCTTTGGGGAAGCCAGGTCCCTCGGGTAATTGGGCGTTCTGGGGTCCCGGAAACTGGGGGTTCTTGGTACTGATAATGAAGCTTCCCTTCTCCTTGAGACCCAATTCCTTTTGGACCTCATCAAGCTTCTCAGGCAAAGTGGTCAAGTAGGCCAAATGACTCTCCCGACCCGTCGAAGTAATAGCGTATACACCCTCACCAACAGGCTTGGCGGGTGGTGTGCGACGAGTTCCAGCAGACTTGGTATCGTATTCATCCGCAGATAAAAACTCTTTCTTAATCTCCTCATAGGAGGCGTGAGACTTTTCGACAAATACCATGTACTTCTCTTTTCCACTCTCGGGAAGGGTCTTCTTGGGAAGAGCAAGTAGTCGTGTATTGCCAGCATCCGCAATAGGACCATCGCCGAGACGAGCGTCCTTGGCGATGGGACGCAGCATGATGAAGGAGCGGGCGATATCGTCAACACTTTCAGGGTCCTCGAGGTTGACGCGACCGCGGATGAAAAAGTAGATGATGCCCTTTTCGAGGATGTTGGAGGGAACATCAGGTTCTTCGGCAGGCTGCACGGCATCTTCGCCATTGGACTCTTTCTTCTCAGACTTGACACTCTCGTCATCCTTCTTCTCAGTGTCTTCCTTCTTGTCCTTGGATTCATCTTTCTTCTCATCCTTTGGCTCGTCCTTATCTGACCTGATCACCACATCGTCGAGTGTAGTCTGACCATCGGTCTTGGTGCGCTTGGCATCGGGTGCATCCTGTTCGATCTGATGCTTCTCGCCGGTCTGTTCTTCACCATTGGTCTTCTCGACGTCTTCGTGCTTTGAGTCAGTCATTTTGGGCGGTTAATGCTAACGTAACGGAGACAATTGATGATTTGAGATTATGGAGAATTGAGGAAGGAAGTCGCAGAGTAACGGGAAGGTGCTTAGAACACGGTGGACGCGTCGCGTTTGATTGTTGCACAAGTGATGTCATAGACATCGACTTCCAGCAGCTCATCGACTACATCGATCTTTCCATCTTTCGTGCCGTTTTCGCGTTGTCTGGTCAAACATCAAATCGATGCCATCATATGTTTCGGTTAGACCACTAGCGTTTGGCCTGACGTCAGTGTCGTTGTTGGGACGAGTTTACAAGACATCACAACCAGAAATATTAGCCGCCGGGAGTATAGGAGAATAATTTAGACACTTTATTTCAGCTTACACGAGCATCTGTACCACTTTGCCTTGGCGCCTAGGTCTTGCAGAATGATTCATCTGTTACAGTAGTTCAGCCATTGACTCGGGCGACGTAGGAAAATGAGAACCGCTCTTTGCTGAAAGACTTGATTTGATATATTGATAGAATTGACAGAGATCTCTATATTCGATATTATGCTTCACTAATAGTCGAACTATTTGCTTAAAGGCTTCCGATAGATCGGAGACCCAGCACTGGACCATTAGCCAGTGGAGTTATCGGCGGGGGACTTCTTGGGCATGAATGCGTTTTGCTCTATGAGGAACTTTCCTACTCGTGCCGGGACCGTAAAGCATGCCTTATCGTTGACAAGCCGAGTCGCAGAAGACTTTCAATTGGAGAGATATCCTCCTTTGATACAGTGATGGGGTGAAGCACTCGACCGACTGGCAGCTCGGTTAGGTCGAGTGGTGTGAGAGGGGGTTTGTACTTGTCTGCAAACGCCCAACTGGCCTCGTGAACGACCCTGTCTGTAGAAAGATCCTCCTAGGTTGAAGCGAGTATCAGTAGTCCCTCCATTGAATGTATGCCTGTGATACAATTATACCTACGGCATAACCAATGCACGATCCCCAATACCTCTTTTCTAAGTGACAGTGCCACTCCCTCCCTCGAAAGAAGAGAAGTCGTCTTGGTAGATATGTTGGACCTCCTCAATAGACCACTTCAAGGCTTCAGGACTATCTTGAGACGCGAACAAACCACTTGCGCACAAGTTTACGTCCCTATCCATCCGAGAGTTAACTGAGTCAGCTGTATTGGGGCAGGGTTGCATGGGCTGCATCGGTAGGGAGGCCATACTCAGTCGATCAAAGTCTGGAGATACATTAGTCTTGATTCCATTGGTAGGGTCCGTCGAATGGTATTTGTGTCAAACTTATCGTGGTGGTGTCGCGCTGCATAACCATGTAAACACAGAATGCTCAATAACCATTAGAGGACAACATTTCCAGCTAGGAGAAGTATGTTAGCCGTGCCCGTACACTTGAAATAGGTACACCCATATCTGTTGTTCCGGTCGTACATTGGCGATCTCGCAAACCTACAGACAGTCTGATCCAGCGTGTCTAGAAATTTGGGAGATACGCTGAGAGAAGTTGATGCGCCTTTGCTCTCGGGGCGTAGTTGTGCTTCGTCAGCAGGCCAATCCCGGGGTTTCTCCATAATGAATAACTATATGCGAAGGGTGTCTCGTTCACTTTCGGGAAAGTAATGGATGCGTACGTGCTGTCGTTGGTTAAGTCTTCCATACAGTTGCAGCGGAGACGAACCCGGCTGTGGGCAGGGGAAATTTCCGTACCCCGAAGTTGTCTGACGCTCTACCAATGTATCTGGTAGAATCCACAAGCGGTTGTAGCGAAGATAATCGTGAGGAGTATGTGCAAGGTTGAGTTGTTGCGAGAGATTTGACTTGCGGCCCCCTTTCATCACTGGTTCCCAGTGACACCGTTCCAACACACTCGCGAAGAACTACTCGATTAGAGCTCAGGCAAAGAAATATCCGGACCGGTTCCCGCGTATGTTCATTTCCTAGTGATGAACGAGAGAACATGTGCTCCTGCAGATGACCACTAATCTCTTAGGGACTGATTCAGGCGAGCTTGTTGGAACAAAGTCCAGCAATACTTCGTGGTTCCGGTCACTCTTTCGTTACGTGCGCATAAACATCAATCTACCAAGGGCAAGTTTGAGGCAGGTTCCATTAACTCTAGTTACTCCTTAGTTGAAAAGTAGGGCTAATCTCCAGTCCATCATCACTAAGTTAGTTTTCGTAACCGTAGAAATGGGAGAGGGGGGTCTCGGAAAGCATTGGAATTATAATTATGTCAAATTGCAGAAGTGTCACGCTTGTTCAATCAGACTCTAGGCAGATAGCTTGGTTGGGGTCAGGCATGGCTGAGAGTATAACTCTGATTGAGAAGCACGACTGGTTGAGTTTGGCTTACATGAAAGCTTCCTCCACGAACCTAGCCGGGAGTTTATGGTATAAATACTTCGTTCTTTCCCAGAGAAGACTATCTCCTTTTCTCTCTTGGCATCTTACTCTTTCTCTCCACCTTCACCACACCCATCGCCTTTCTAGAACAGGAATCCCAAGTGACTACCGCACCAAAGCAAACGTCAGAGTATCAGAAGTTGACCGATGAAATCCTAAAAGCTAAAACATCCTGAGAGAGCTTCTAAAGTTTAGATCGGCATTTAGTCTGCTTTAATTTGGCGCCCTAAGACTTAGGCAAGATGTCTTCAACTTCAGATGATAGACTGAGGAAGCTCCCAGGCGAGATTTTCAGAGACATCATCGTTCAGCTAGAAACCAAGTCCAGTATCGACCGCTTACTTGAAGCATATCCTTCTAAGCTCAAGCTATACTCGAGCTACGAGCGAGGGATCTTGGAGAGCATCTTGGCTAATCTGTTTGCCGACGATGTGGACGATACAATCCGAAAGGATGTTTTGGCAGTCATCAAATTCCCGAAGCCCAAAGACGAAGATGAGGATGATGACGAAGAAGAAGATGAAGAATATTATTGGGAAAGCACCCCCATTATAAACGTAAAGACATGGCAATGGCCGGACTGGCCACAATCTCCCGAAATTGATTATCTCCAGCAAGTCCATCGCCTCCTCAGTCGAATCATCGAGTTCATCGAGGACTACATCTCAAAGGCAACAAGCGAGTATCCTCCTCGCGCTTACCTCGGTGTAACAGACCTAAAGACCGGGAAACCCAGCTTTATGGGCAGCTTGCTTGAGACCAGATTTATTCCATTTACCATCCTGAGACGCTCTGAACGTTACCGTCTACTACGCGCTTTTGTGAGATACGAGTTGCTCTGCGAAATCCACAACACCCGCGAAAATAAATGGCGTGTTCCCAAAGACTTTCGCAACTTCAACGCTTTTGGAACACCTAATGCTCCGGACCCAAAGGCATTGTTATCCGTACATGAGTACTATACAGGGCTATATGGCGCAGTGTTTGCACATTGCGGTGGTGATGCATGGTTGCCTGACCTCCCAAGCTCTTTGTCGGCTGATGCTGGAAAGGTTACAAATGGTTCTTCGCCTGCGCCGAAATATCTCCCGCTGGAGTTCCCTGACAATCTGTTCTTCGGTGCAGAGATTTATTTCGAGGATCTAGGAATTGGTGGGACCAGAGTAGCTGCGGAATTGGCAGGATGCGGCCTGGATCTCCTCACACGCGTCCTTAGCTGCTTGGAAGGACATCCTATGGGGGTGGAGTACATCAAAAAATGGTTGGAGGGCTTCTCGCGTGACCAAGAATATATGTTTGAGCCGTGGATCAGGGCACAATATAATCCACGCCATGACAAAGAGTATTATTCTGATTACAGAGAGCTAATAATGTCATCTCGCTTCTCCGATGAGTTACTGAAGTTACTGGAGAGCGAAGAGGAGAAAGAATTGCTGAACAAGTATCTCTCAGATAATGCCCGGTTGGGATATATGAGCCTTCCACGATGGTGCAAAGCACACAAACTCCAGCTTCGTATATACCGACAACGAGCATGGGGACTTTTCGATGACCATAGATTCTATCCGGATACAACTTGCCACTTCCCGACAATCGAAAACCTTGTTGATCTACAAGGTGAGAATGATGGTTTTGAGGGACGAATTGAGAGAACGGCGGAACGGAGGAAACGAAGGTCAAAACATTGGCAAGATTACCTGGCTGGAGTACGCCCTGATGAACCCGTGTCTCTGACATATTGTGAGAGACCAAAATCGAGATTCTTTGACGCGGTAGCCCCTGAGGATCTACCCTGGATCGCCAACGAGTACTGACACTCTGACGACTAGGGCAGTGTATTAATAAGGACAACTGGCTGTCGAAAGCCTAAGGGATGAAACAATCCTACACTTCATGAGAACTTATGCCGGCTGTTGGGCTACTTACTTCTGTCACCGTAAGCCCTGGAGAATAACATTCCGCAATATTGACACACCTCAGTAACGTTTGTGATCTCTTCAAGCCTGTCTATAGCTCTCGAGCTGAGCTGAACAAGGGCCTTTGGGATAGAGGCTGTAAGCTTTTCACACAACCCTTGATTGTAATCATCGCCGCTTCACTCCTTTCCTTGAATGATGAATTTTGTCTTTGTCGCATTGGTGGTAGTCGATTGACCCAGGTCGATCCGACTCCTGATAAACCGCTTTACTTAACCACAAACATCGTATTCGTGTATATGGCTGACTTGAACATCTTTTCTATCCTTCCTGGGAATGTCTTGGCGCATTTTCAATGGACACTCTCCCATCCTCGGTAATTGTACAAGGCGTCCGTTCGTGTTGAGGATCATCACTGGTGACCGTACTATCGTTCTCGGCTGTTATCGAGATTTTGAAAGTCTAGAGGCAATGTTCCAAGGTGTACAATAGTAATTGGCTGCACCCTGGTCAGTAGCTCGGATTGTTCACGTGTTAGATCAAGAGCACAGCATCTTGAACATCGTGTAACAAAATCAGTAACGGTTCTTCTCGACACAGTATATGCTCGTAAATTCAGAGAGAAAGGCCATTCTCTGGATCGGCGTTGAGATTCGTAGACGTTTCAATCAAAGCCTGTGTATAGCCTAAAAGCCCGCGCCAGCTGGAAGTCTTTTTCTAGACTTGGTGTTGCAGTCAAATTCAGCCCTTATCTTTCGATCGATACCCGTGTCAGAATCGGCTTCGAGGTCGCCCTGGGTAGGGGGTTCTATATGATCTCGGTCAGGCCCTCAACGAACTATACAGAATGTGATCAGAGGTGTTGTAGGCATCCTCACAAATGGACGAACAGGCCCTGAGTACGAGCCAAAGGATATCAACTCACATGCTCGGCCCAAAAGACGTACCGTAGATTTGTCGTTTCCTCCCAGTTTACCACCTTTCTGTTCGAATCCTTTGACCTGTTACTCGTTTTCGTTGTACAAGACCGGCCGCACTGAGTAGTGCATCTTGACATTGGTTCCACTGGCCCATCAGCTCCTACTCCTTTCAACTGATGCACAGGTTTGCAGGCGGTTCTACTAGAGCTGCCAATCAACAATGCACTCTTCCGAAGCCAGCTCTGGAATCTCATCCTCCTATTACCGGTGTCAGCACCCGTGGTGATGCTCATGGCGGTTTAAACGATGCCGCAATTTCGCAGAACCAAGTGATCGGTGTCAAGGTTGTCCAGGAATTGAGTACCAGAGCGGTGGTTTCGATCGTTGGGCTTATCATGATGCTCGTAGTGATCGACATTCCGGCCGTGTTCTTCCACTCGTCGAGGTTGGCGAAGATGGAAAGCCCATTGGTCTCGGACGATACATTCCTACTATGTTTCTCTTCTGTCACTCGTGTCAGCCACCCGGTGGTCGTGTCACCGATACTCATGAGAGCTTACCCCAAACTTCCAGATCATAAGACGGCCCAAGCCAGTATGGCGCTCCAGTCTATTTCGAGGCACAGGTCCCTATATATGGGGTTGAGCGTGACTCGCCCCAACGGTTGAAATGTATCAGAACGCCCACTCGAAGCTTGGGGTTTCAGAGCTTGACTTCTTGATCTCGCCTCGTACGCTCTCGATGGTCAAATTTGCTGACGTTCGTTGGGTCTTTATTCTGTCGGTCGTATCAGCTTTTCGATGTCGAAGTTGCTGTACTAAGGTCTCGGTGACTTCGTAGTTGTTTGGGCCGTGTGCTCAGTATACTGCTATGGTGTTCGAATTTAACAGACGATGTAATTCGTTTCGTGTCTATCGAAGTCAGCTGATGTCGGGCTTGTTCAGTCGCTTTATCGATCCATTCGGGTCCTCACTTTTGAGGAGATAGACCGCAAGGAGCCACCGCGGTACCATTGTCAGAGATGGCCTTTTGAGTCGTCGCCATGGAGCGCGACTGAGAGATGATTTGTCGTCAAGCAGGATGTTTATATTTTTCACTGACCTCAGAAACGTATTGCTGTTCAATGTTGCTCTCTTTGGCAGCATTCCGTGTGGCGGGGATCGTGGGTTTCTCTGCTATTCAGGATTGGAAGAGACTCAAAACTCTGACCTTGTCGACGCTTTTAATGGTAATGTTTTGTCCTTCTGCCGTTTCCTCTTCACCTGTTAGCGAATGTGTTCTCGGTCGAACAGCAAGATCGTGTTCGTACAAAGCCTCTGGGGTTGTTCCGTGGCGAAGTGTGGGACATGACCTGAGCATCACAAGGAGCATATTTCAGCTACAGCGTCTAAGCAGTAAAAGTTCAGCCAGGTCCTTTTACCATAATAGGTTGGGTCTGTTCCGAACGAATAGATCTCATTTTGGTTTTTGGAACTTAAGCGAGTGCAGCGTTTTACTGCATCAACACCAGCAGGTGACCTAGAAACGGATCGAATAGCGGTGGAATACGATCAGCCCAGCCAACAACGAAGCAGGTTGACTTCGATCCTGGTGGTATGATACGGTCAAATTCAGTGCAGTCAGAAGAGATGGGAGTTGCCATGTGGATATCTATGTAGGTGCTACATTCATTCAGTCGCGATATCACAGGACAATCAAATATAGATAGTGTTTTGATGTTGGGTGTTTGATTGATTTTTAGCTATGAGAAGCAATACCCAGTTTCCTTCATCTGACCCAAACGCCCCATCCTTCTCACTCCCATGGACAGACACCAGTTGCGAAGGGAGTGTGCACCGGTTGTGCTTACAAGAGCTACAAGAGATATCACAACATGAACCGGAGATTTACAGTGAGATGTCCATTGTATCTCTTGCAAACACGACCGTGGCACGGTCCCTTCCCAACCAGTGTCGAAGTCCAGCCCACTTGACTGCTTGTCAAGGACTTATCTGTAAACAAGATGGTCAGCATGTGATCAGGAGCAGGTTTGATGGAAGTAAACTAACCTGGTAAGCACGACCGATGCGTCGACGAAGGGGTCTCTGTCGAAGTGCGAGACAGTACGATCTCCAGTGAGGAGCTTAGGCGTTGTAGGAGTTGGATCCTACGCCACTGTATGCGCCGCCTCCATAGCCTCCCCCATGGTGGTAAGAGATAGAGCCCTCCCCGGCAAGACGTGTATCCGGAGTCCCCTGGAAGGAGAGCCTCCCCGTGGCGCGTGGGTGTTGTAAAAGGAGAAGCCAAGGCCACGGGGAGGGCTACTGTCATGTTAGTATAAGACTAATGACGAGACACATGTGCAACACTTACTGTATCGGTAATCGCGACCATAACTTTTGAAGGTTGCCTCCTCCATGGAGTGCAGCCAGCCCAGCGCCGTACTGGCTGTGGCGGTGACGTTGCGCCTCCCGAAAGTGCTGTCCAGCAGTTGGGGTGAAGTGGCCTCCCCCTCCCTCTGTTGGGTAATGATGTTGGGTGACTCCCCCCAGGTTTGACGAAGGTCGAGGCTGTTGTAGGTCCCCACCCCTTGAAGGAATAATGATGTTGATGTTTTTTTTGTTTTTGTTTTTTTGGGAAAGGGGTGGGAAGGTTCATGGGGATGGTGATGATGGG